>APFE030232257.1:51207-68929 GCA_000404065.3 Pinus taeda | reverse complement strand
AAATCAAATATGTAAAGAATAAGTTATATGTATACATATCAAACATATTAAGGTTAAGGAAATTGTTGATACAAATAGATCAATATCTTAAACCTCTTATAAGGGAGAATAAAGCTAGCCCTATTCAACAATAAAGGTACTATATCAATGCAAAAATAAAAATGATTACATGACCATTAGTAAATGATCTTCTATGCTCATTAAATAGATATCATGGACAAATTAGATGTTACATCATAGATCACATATTGTTAATAACAATTTTACCATTGATGATCATTAGTAAACAACCCTCCATGCTCATTAAATAAGATCATGGTCAAATTAGATCACATTACATCATAAAAGATACAACTAATAATGCTACATCACATCACTGGACCCCATCAGAAAAAAGGAATTACACGACATCACAGGAAATCAATCTTCCCCTAATCATGCTACGCAACATTACATTTTTCTTTCCTGGACTTAGGCTCCAGGATTATACATTCGTTTGTCTTTCTTTCCTTTCCTCTTCTGAACGTCTATCCAACCCAAGGGACTGTCTTAGATAACCACCCCCCCTTTTTTAAAGTTGGAACAATTCTATTAATTCAAAAAATGAGTGACATCATGGATATCCAAAGATAGCAGAAACATTAGAGGAAATCACTAAGAGGACTTTCATGACATCCCAAGAAAAAGTTGCAAGTTTTGTAGCAACTAGCAAAATCCAGAAAGACAACACAAGAGATGAGAGACACATAAACTAACACTCCATCATTGAGTGAGGAAACAAAGAAACAAATAAGACACCACAGTAAGCAACTAGCAGAATAACACAGTGCCATGATGCCAAAACAAAATATCACATAATAAGAGTTGCACCATCTGGAAGTAAAAACATCGTAACTCAGTGTCCCAGTGCCAAGGAGAACCAACACAAAGTAAGAGTTGTGAAACTCGCCATCCATGACCATTTTGAGCACAAAACCGTAAAGGTCAATCTCAAAAGCCACATTAGCAAAAATCATGCTAAAAAGGCTTGGAGGAACAATATCCATGAGGGTGGCAGAAACACATAACCAAAATAACCACTGCATGATAATAGTTGACTTTAGTATAGTGAGGCATAGAACCCTCCACTTCAAAATTAATACCAACAAAATCTACAGAACATGTTGTCGATTACCTTCGCAAAGCACTACTATAGAGTGAAATGGGGTCTTACGCCTCACTAAAAGAGTTTTTCCTCAGAAAAAGAAAAACTAACCATAACCTTCAGTTGGGATTTGATGAGACAATGGTGTAATCTCGACTAATATTATCTATTAGAAGAGTAGGATCCATTGGAGGTTCTCTTAAGTCACCGAAAGAAAAATTTGTGAGAAAGCAACCTTCCACATGGCCCAAACATGCATCAATATTGTTAAGATTGAAATGATGATTCCTTAAAGTGCATTTAAGTTCTTCAATACCAGAGAAATCATTATAAATATCTATTTATTTATTTATTTTTAATCTTTGAAGACTAGTTGAAGAAGAGTATCCAATTGTTGATGTAGAGATAGGGAATATAAGAAATTGAGTCATTTTTTCCAAGAATGACCCAAGCTCAGTATTGATTTAGATCCCCCTCCAACTATTTCCAAATCCAAAAAGTAGACCTTTTCGTGATCTTCCTAAGACTTAAGAATTAACATTTCCCTGCAAACTTCAAGAGGGACAAAATCGAAAAAAGTTTTCACAGAGTCACATGTAAAAGGTCGTGATAGTATTACACCCACATGCCCCAAAACACCACGATGAGGCACCATACATTGGGGAGGAGCCATAATTGATGCTACAACCTGATAAAAGAAACAGGCTGAAATAAGCCCTTGACCAAAATAACGATCAAAAGGCTAGACTACTACCACCTCTAATACAGACCTTAAAATCAACAAGTCATCTCCCAACCTCAAAATCAATGGCTAAAATTTAAGAATATTGGTTAATTCAAGGCACCGTAGAGACATGCAACATCGCGAAAAGGATTGTCACTACCCACATAAAAACCAAAGAGAACTCCAAAAGAAGAACCTAGAAAACCATAGCCCACTCCAAATTGAAAGATCGCTCAAATTAAAGACAACCCTGCCACAAAAATCTAAATATTCAGACCATCCAATATTATTTCAACAATCATAGTGAATATTGAGTATGTACCAGATCTAGGAACTACATTTTGGAGCCCAACGAAAGAGCCACTTCACTACCACAAAATCCTCCAGGGTAAAACGAGATAGAAAAGTAACCTCGCTACCAAAAAACCTGAAACCAAAATAGGACAAGGATAAAAAAGTACCTTGAAATTCAATACCTAGATAACGTAGTTGTGAGAAGAAAACTACCAATTCAAAAACCATCCCATAATCACAATTGTGTAGGTATAATATGAAAAACATCGACACTAAATTACAAATTATACTGGAGGATAAATATCCAGAAAAACAAGAAACAAGATCCAACCTCCTTAACACATATCCCATCAAAGGAACGACTCATAACAGATGGATTAATGTTGACAGAGGTTGAGGTATGAACCTCACCTCTGAACCTCCATTTCTCGTACATGTGCTAGTCCATAGAGAATGAGTTAAATTTAAAGCGACAAGATGCGGGTGATGGACCCAACCCCCCCCTCACAAATGTTTCCACGTTAGCCAGTGCATGGGACAAATGTGCATGTGACACATCATCCATGACACTTACCCGTTGGTCTATGAATGCACCCCGAACCTCCTTTCCTTTCTTTATGTGTTTTTGTTTTTTTCTAAATATCGTAGGAAAACCTATCATAACAGTGGGAAAATCGTAATTTTAATTTAATTTATTTATTATTTTTAAATTTTATTAATAATAGTTTTTATATTATTTTAATTGTTGTATTATAATTTTAATTATTTTAAATATGTATCTTTCAAGTTCATTTCTATTTATTTATTAAAAATTTATTGTTTTTCTTTATTTACTTATTTTAAAAAAATTTCGGTTAGAATATAGTTTTTATTTTCTTTATTTTAGTGGTTTATTTTTATAATCATTTTAAAAATATGTTTGCAACTTTTTTAAGCACAAGGATGTTTGTTTTCTTCTATTTTTTAAAGGTTTTTTTCACTTTTTTTAACTTTAATTTAATTAATTTAAAATTTAAATTATTAAATAATAATAATAAGTTTGATAGAGTGAAGATTTCCAGAGTTGCTCAATGTGAGAAGTTTTTTATAGAAAACTATGAATAACCTTTATAATCTGTTTGACATTTCGGGTGGACACTTGACCCAACATTAGAGATAAGAGAGCAAAATGGTAGGTGGAGTGTCCAAGGATTATAAATCTTATTCACTCTAAGTATCTTCTCACAGTAATAAGTTTGTTAAAAAAAATCAAGTAATACCATTTTTGGATTTCAAGTGCATTTTAGTTATTTTATTTTCAATGATTCCAATTATCAAGATCATAATCTCAATTTTTCTGTAATTTAACTTCAAAACTAAAATAAAAAATTAAATAATATTTTTTTTTGCTCAAGTAAGAGTGGGACCTTCTATTAAACTAGTAAAATACATAATGTACATAAAGCTACACCCACTCTGTGAAAAAATTCAATAGCACATAAAGCTGCACCCACTCTGTGAAAAAATTCAATAGCAGCCGGGCTGTCAAAAACCCGAAACAAACTTCAAAAACCAAGAAAAGCCCAAACAAGACTATAGAGGAGCCTATTAGTCAAACTGTCGTACATCAAAGTAGAAAACTCAACGCCTTTGAGGACGGGCCCACAGATCCAATGGCCCATAAAACTTCAACAAAAGACCCACCATAAACTAATATTTAGCTCGATAACCCGATGACTATGCGATCCAACCGTCCAAGATCCAACAGTCACGTGTTAATATCAGGTTGACAACTAACCCTCACTTTAACTCTTATGGACCCGAAGAGGACCTTAGGCCACATTCTAAACTTTTTCGTGTCCGAACTAGGAATTATCAATTATGTAGTTTCTCTGCCCGAAATCCATAGGATGGAGAAGAACCAAAGGGATCATGACAACTAGCCCCCTTTTTAACCACTAACGAATCCAAAAAATAAATAAGCCCCTCAATATAAAATTTCGGGTCTAGTTTGAAAATTAAAGATCGAGCATATTTATGCCCGAAATGTGTAGGATGGTAGCAATCTATGAAAATAGCCCAACCTTTAACATTTCTTTTAGACCCGAAGAAAGAATAGGCCATCAGTCTATATTGTTTTGGGTCCGAATGTAAAGTTAACCTACGCATGTTTGCTAGCCCGAAATCCATTGGATGGTAGAGATCTGGGCCATCTTTGGTTAGTAACCTTTCAACCTCCCTATTGTTTACTTTCTGCATCTTCCCTGTGAATGGTCCTCTTTCTTTAGTTACCGTTAGTCTTTGTTTATCTTAAAAATTAAACAAAATTGAAAAATATATAAAAATTTAGTTATTTGAAAAACATGTTGATACTTTATCGATAAAAATATTTCAAACATACAAATATATCCCAACCCCTATCCCCAAACACCCACAAAAAAATACACTTTACAAAGAGAAAATAAACAATCACTACATATGAACTCTTGTTACTTATAATGTTTTCATTAAGTTTGTAACTATGTTTAATGATACTAAGTGCATCTAGTTTTACCATTTTGCAACACCTTTTGACCTTTACCAACACTTGTTAGTTGTTTGCAAGTCCCTTCCTTCAACTGATAGCTGATAGGGTGTAAAAATGCTAGTCAAAATTCTATGTAATAAAGTTAATAAAGGAAAAATACTAAACAAGGTTGTGGGACATGTATTCCAAGCTGAATGTTGGGAAAAACACCGTAGTGTGGGTGTATATTAGGTTTATTATGGCTAAGGGAAATTGGAAAAAGATTTGGAAAGGCATGAGGTATTAATTGGCATTTTATTTATGAAAATAATGGAAATTAAGAGAAAAGGAAGGTGAAAGGTCATAGGTTGCATCTGAGGAGGAAAATGAAGGAAAATAATGGAAAATGAAGAAAATAAATGCCTCATTAAAAAAAAAAATATGAGGATGAGTTGGTACCATTTTTCAGTTCAATTTTGGAGCTCTCTCTCTCACTCTTGGACACTTAGAGAATTCTTGGACCAATCTAGCATTGGATCAAGGAAAGCAAAGGAAAGACAAAGGAGGAAAAGGGAAGCAATGATCAAGCAAGGAAAAGCAGGATCAAGAAACTACAATGGAATTATTTGTACGTATCGATTTGCATGTGTGAGTTCCTTGCTAGATTTGACATGCATGGTACGTGCTTATGTGTTTTTGGTTCTCTTACTATAACTGGCATGGGTTTTTCCAGGTGATAATCTTCCTCAACCTTGCCTTGCCATTTTCGGATAGCCATGTTGTGGTGGGTTCTCTTGTAATTTATTGATCTTGATTGTCGGATGGACTTGAAGTTGAGTAGGGTGGTCTCAGGATTATTCATAAGGACTGGGAATCTTAGGATGAGATACACAGTAATTCTTGGTTGTGAACACCTTGATTGAGCCAAGGAATCCCTTGACCAATGAATGGCGAGATACACAGTAAAGATCAGTGCTGAATACCCTTGATTGCGCCTAGGAATCCATTTACTGGTAATGGTGAGATACATAGTAAGTCCCAAAGTGTGGTGACCTCATAGGCCTATGAACCATTGATCAGTAGTGGAAAGATACGTGGTAAAGCTGAGAGGTTGAGACAAAAAAATTCCACACGGTTTAGGTGGAGAGATCCAAAGGAATCCATGCTTTTTTAGGGCCTAGTGATTCAGTGGGGATTGTGGTAAAGTGTGGTTATGTTGATTAGGGTTGAGGTGGTTTGGCATTGGAAAGCCATAGTTGGTTTTATTATGAGTCTCATATTCATTCTTGGAATATGCCATGGGGGTGATTCCCTGAAAGAAATATTTGGTTCAACCAATCTATGGTCAAGTGGTTTTTGGAAGTCCCATACCTAGTAGGCTTATGCATTCATTAATAATATCTCTTTCTCCTTGGTTTTTCATGTGTAAATGTACTAGTTCATATGTGATTCTTATGGATGTTATATCCTTATTATTTCTATTGGTTTTATGTTGGTTATGAGTATGTTTTATGACAGACTTGATGTATGGCTCTCATCATGTTTTGATTTGAAAATTAATGTACAATGAATATATGGCCTAATAGATTATAATGTAACTATTATTATAGAGCAACAATGCTTATCTATGAATCTAATTATGAGAACCCTATACTCAGATATGCTATTATGACATGAGTTTGGATATTTGTGACAAGTTTTACGAAATTCCTATCATGGATAGTAGGGGTAAGATGAAGTACTTGTACCAATGATTGAATTAGTAGCCTTATTCCATTTTTATTTACCATTCAAAAAAATTCCCGAAGCTCTAGGTAGTGGCCTCAGTCTTTGCCTAGAAAAAGTGGCACAAAATCTAGGATCGCTGTCTTAGAACTGGTTGAAAAAGTCCATAGTCACTGGCATGCCTTGTTGTGGAAATTAATGGAAGGCATCAGTAACATACATGGCTCTTTATGGGAGTGACTAAGGGTCTAGATCAGTTAAATATCAAGTCGTATCAGGGGTTGGTGACGTGGAGAGCTTGGTTGGCTCGTGAAGGTTCTATAGCATGTGTGGAAGGTCAGATTGGTTTTTGTTTTGTCGGTTCCACTTCCTTAACTGTACATGGGGAATTGAGTCACATCATAGTATCCTCTCATCACATGTTTACCCCAGAGGCATGGTCAACTTGGGTAAATTTGGGAGGAAGGTATTACATAGTGGTATTAGAGCATGGTTCACCCCTCGAAATGGATGGGGTGTGTGTGTTGGACATGCATACATATCAGTTGAATATGTGTTCGTTATGCTTATGGTTTACGTGTTTTTTGTATGCCTGGTGGTGTTCATGGTTGTAGCTGTGCTGACATGTGAAATTTGATAGTGTTGTTGTTTGATGTGTTTATCGTGAGTGTACTTCAGTCATGCATTGGTTATGAATGTTAATGCTTATATGTTGTTATACATACATTTACATGGTGATATTTTTCGTGCATGAGGTCATTGTATGTGGATGGTATGGTCATGCATTGATAACTAGATAATGGTTGAAATTATGTTCATATACTTCTATGATTATGTTTGTGCATGTATTGTGCTAATATGGTTGATCTTGCTGAAGAGATATCCTCCCCTTAACTATACTGAGGTATGTTTATTATGTTATGTTTTGGTTTAAGTTGACATGGTATAATTGTAGGAAGAAGATCAAAGATGACTAACAAAATGGTAGACTGCAATTCATGAGAATCTCCCTATGGATCAAATGAGAAGCATGGTGTTGGGAAGTCTTCTGATTTAGCAGACACATTGTGAAGTTTGAAGGTAGAAATAAGAAGTTGCAAAGAACACAATGACAGAATCATTAGGCACAAGAGAAACAAGTAGAAGTTAATTCAGGCATTCTTCAAAGTTTGTTAGAATTGTAGAGATATGGACCACTTAGGATTAGCCATGGGCTAGAGGATAGGACTAATGGTGCATATATAATTAGATCTCATGGTGGGAATAGGTTAGATAGGGATGAAACAATCCGAGATGGAAGGATCTTGGATACTTAGGATAGGAGAGGTGATGGGCACAAGTTCTACTCTAGTTCTGATTCTGACAGGCAATATGATTGTTATTGTTATCATCCGTATAGGAGGAGTGACATGGGATATTTTCCATATGATTTCAAGAAATCCAAGCCACCTACCTCTGATGGGGATTTGAAGAAGCTGGAGGATGCAAAAGCGTGGATACTTGGGATGAAGAAATTCTTTGATCTGCATGAATACACTGAGAATATGAAGGCCATAATAACTATCTTTAGCCTCGAAGGGAAAGTAGACATTTGGTGGGAAGATGTGAAGTGGGTTATAGACATCAGGAAGAAAGAGTTGAGTTGGCATGAATTCAAGAGAATTTTTAGGAAGAATTACTTGTTAGAAAGATACTATGACAACGAAGCGAAGGAATTCTATGAACTAAAGATGGGATCGATGAAAAATGAGGAGTATACAACTAAGTTCTTGGATTTTTTGAAGTATGTACCATATATTAAGGATGAAAAATCCAAAGTTCAAAGATTTTTTAATGGATTTCAATTAGCATTTAGAGATTGGATTGAGTATGATGAGCTTCAGTCACTTGAGGAAGTTATTGGGAAATTGAAGCATTGTTATGAGCAGTAAAAGAATAAGACAAAATCTCAACAAGGTTGGAAAAGGAAATATAAATCTAAAGGTAAATGGAAGTCGAAAAGAAAAAGGCCTTAGGATGTAGGTGAGAAAGAAAATATTTCACCTTATAATAAGTTAAATGTAGTTAGACAGGGACATGGGTCACAACGTGAAGGGAAGCAGACTAAGGGTGATGGTATGGGATCGTTAAAATGTTGGATATGTGGTAAGGATCATCTCAAGATATATTATCCACGGTATTAGGGTGGTAGGCCTCATATCTACAATGCACATATGGCATAGACAGTTGAGTATGTTGGGTAGATCATTCCTCACATCTATGCAACATTAGATAACAAGTAGGCAGATCATCAAACATCCATTATTAAGGTGGAAGGTAAGCTCTATGGTCATGTTGTTTCCATTTTGATTGGCCCTAGATCTAATTATAGTTATGTTAACCCTAACCTAGTGGATAAGTGTGGTTTGAATAAAGAAGTACATGAAGATTCCTAGTTAGTGCAGTTGGCTACAACTACAAAGAAGAGAGTGCATCATTGGGTAAGAGCTTTTGCATTCGAGTTGAATGGTATGCATACCTCAACACATTTGAATGTATTGCCATCAATATCATATAGTATGATTTTGGGTATGGACTAGTTTTATCGTCATTGAACTAAGGTGTATTTTTAGGATAAGATGATTGAGTGCTTAGATGATAATGGAGAACATAGGATCATGCAGGGTAAGAAGAATAAAACCTCAGTTAGGATGGTGACAACTATGCAAGAAAAGCACAGTCATAGAAAATGGTGTTTGTTATTTGTAATGCATAATTCTAGTGGTAAAGGAAAGGATGTTGAGGATGCAGATGTATTGAGCAGGTACTTGATCTTGCAGTAGTTTCAAGATGTCTTTCTAGCAGAGAATTTAGAGTTACCACCTCATAGAGAAGTGAAATTTTCCATTGAGTTGGTACTAGGGGTAGCACCGACATCGAAAGCACCTTACAAAATGAGCACTCTAGAGTTAGTAGAATTAAAGTTTCACTTGAAGGAAATGTTTGACAAGGGATACATTAGGCAAAGTGTATCACCATGGACTGCACTGGTGTTGTATGTTAAGAATAAGGATGATACTCTTATGCTATGCTTTGATTACAGGAAGTTGAACGAGGTGAACATTAAGAACAAGTGTCCATTTCTGAGGATTGATGACTTGTTCGATCAATTGAAGGGAGTAGCAATGTTATTGAAGATTGAATTGAGATCCAGATACCATTAGGTACGCATTAAAGAAGGGGACATCTACAATACTGACTTCTAGACCAGGTATGGGCATTATGATTTTGTTTTATTTTGATTTGGTTTGACTAATGCTCCAACTACTTTTATGTGCTTGATGAATAGTGTGTTGCATCCCAGTCTCGACAAGTTCGTTATTGTATTAATTGATGATATATTGTTATATTCTAAAAATAAGGAAGAGCATTCCGAGCACTTAGCATCAATATTGAGATTAATGAGAGAGCATCAATTATATGCTAATCTTAGTAAATACAATTTCTTTTAGATAGAGGTACATTACTTGGGACATGTTTCCAAGGAAGGCATAGCAGTGGATCCAAAAAAGATAAGGGCTATAATGGAGTGGGCAACTATGAGAAATGTGGATGAGGTAAGATCATTTATGGGGATAGAAGGTTATTATATGAGGTCCATTAGGAACTTATCTCACATTGCATATCCTATTACATCCCTCCAAAGGCAAGGTAAGAAATTTGATGGACAAAATAATGTGCAGTAAGCTTTGAGCAATTGAAGCAGTTGTTGACGAATGCTCTAGTGTTAAAGATTTCAGATCCAGAAAAAGAGTTTATGGTGTGTATGGATTTTTGCAAGAGAGGACGTGGTCGAGTCTTAATGCATGAAGGACATGTAGTGTGCTATGATTCTCATAAATTGAATGACCATGAGCATAATCATCCCACACATGATTTTGAGTTGGCAACGATCATCCATGCACTAAATATGTGGAGACATTATATTCTTGGTAGGATCTTTGTATTGATGAGAGATCATAGTGGATTGAGATACTTATGTAACCAACTGAATCTGAATTCTAGGGAAGATAGATGGTTGGCCATGATCAGTGAGTTCGAATTTGAGATCAGGTACATCAAGGGGAAAGAGAATAGGGTTGCATATGCTCTTAGTAGGAGGATATAAGTGAATCATATAGAAGCTATGAGTTCTTATGGGAGAAACTTATAGGATAAGATATTACAAGAAGGATAGAAGGATGGCAGGTACATGGAGCTTATGCATAGCTTACAATAGGTTACAGGTAAGAAATATGTGGACTATCATCTTACAACATATGATCTAATCAGATTTACGAGTAGGATATATGTGCCAGACAACAATGGACTCAAGAAGACTATCTTGTGAGAGTTTCATGCAAAACCATATTTAGGTCACCCATTATACCATAAGACATTGGTAATAGTGAATAAGTTTGATCATTGGTTGAATTTGAAGAAGGAAGTGTTAGAGTTTGTGGCTAGATGTTTGGACTGTTAGTATGCAAAAGTAGAATGTAAGCATCTAGGTGGACTACTACAAGCGATTTCGATTCCAGAGTGGAAGTGGCAGGTCATTTCCATGGATTTCATCATAGGTTTGCTAAGGACATCTAGAAAACATGATTCCATCATGGCTTTGGTAGACGGGTTGACAAAGGTCATGCACTTCATTCTAGTAAAACCTATGTATTCATCTAGTGATGTGGCACATGTATTCATAAGAGATGTAGCGAGGCTACATGGTGTTCGAAGGAAGATTTTGTCAGACAGGGATGCTATGTTCACTTCCAAGTTTTGGAAGGTGATGTTTGAAGGTTTTGGGATAGAGTTGGCCTTCAACCCAACTTATCATCCACAAATACATGGACAGATAGAGAGGGTCAACAAGATATTGGAGGACATGTTGAGGATGTATGTGATGCATAAAAAAGAGAGATGAGAGGAGTACCTTTCGTTGGTTGAGTTCACTTATAATAATGGTTATCAAGAATCACTTAGGATGAGTCCGTTTGAGGAACTCTATGGGAAGAGTTGTAATACTCCCATCAATTATTGCGATTGAGTGAACAAGTTGTTGATAGGACTAGATATGTTGGAAGAGATGCAATAGGAAATGTAGGTAATCAAGAAGAATCTAAATGTAGCACAGGAGAGGCAGAAAAGTTATACAGATCGGAACATGTTGTTTTAGGAGTTTCATGTTAGGGAAAAGTGTACTGGCACATCAAGTTGAAGAAGAGCTCCTTAAGGATTGGATCATGTACAAAGGTGGCAGCTCGGTTTTATATACCTTTCAAGATTATTGAAAGGATTGGACCAATATCATATTGATTTTCACTACCTCCAATAGTGAAATTCATGATGTTTTCCATGTGTCATTACTTAAGAAGCATGTTAAATATGTTGATCACATGATTGATTGGTTTGTATTGCACATGGAGCTAGATGGAGAATTTTAGCCAAAACCTCAATGTATATTGTAGAGAAATATTCTCCTGCACCGGAACTAAGAAATCAAGCAGGTTAAAGTGTAGTGAAAGCACTTTGGGCCCAATGAAGCTACATGGGAGATGACAGATCAAATGTAGGCTATGTATCATTCTCTATTCATTGGTTGAGAAAATTGTTTTGGCATATGTTTTGGTGTGACTTTTTGGTATATGTACATATGTATATGGATGTAAATACCACCACGAGATGTGTTATAAAGAACCAATAAGCGGTATGGGTGTCATGTCATTATGGTTGTCATGTTGTGATGTTTCCATGTTGGTTTCTTCTCAGAAGTTTAATCCTTGTAAATACTGCATCAAGCTAAGTTATAAAGCTACATGCATAGTATGTTTTTCATTTTAGCATTCTTGTTGGGTTTTGGTGTTACAAAACATAAAGGATGGTGTTCCCCTAAGGGGGAGGGTTCTGTAACAACCCTAGTCAAAATTCTATGTAATAAAGTTAATAAAGGAAAAATAATAACCAAAGTCATGGGACACATATTCCAAGCTAAATGTTGTGCAAAACATCCTAGTGTGGGTGTTCATTTGGTTTATTATGGCTAAGGGAAATTGACAAAGGCAATAGAAAAGGATTTGGAAAGGCATGAGGCATTAATTAGAATTTTATTTATGAAAATAATGCAAAATAGGAGCAAAAGAAGGTGAAAGGTCACATAGGTTGCATGTGAGGAGGAAAATGAAGAAAAATAATGGAAAATGAAGAAAATAGAGGCCTAATTAATAAAAAGGTTTCAGAGGATTAGTTAGCACCCTTTTTTTTGTTCAGTTTTGCAGCTCTCTCTCTCTCTCTACTCTCTCTCACTCTTGGACACAAAGAATTATGGGAGCACTCTAGCATTGGATCAAGGAAATAAAATGAAGAAAAAAAAAGGAAAAAGGAAGAAAAGATCAAGGAAGGAAGAGAAGGATCAAGTAGCTACATTAGGATTATTTGCGTGTATCGATTTGCATGTGTGAGTTCCTTCCTAGATTTGGCATACATGGTACATGCATGTGTGGTTTTGGTTCTCTTGTTGTCATTGGCATGGGTTTTTCCAAGTGTGACATTGTTCTTTAGCCTTTCTTTTCCATTTCCGGATAGCCATGGTGTCGTGGGTTCTATTGTAATTGGTTGATCCATATTTTCAGATGGAATTGAAGCTAAGTAGGGTGATCCCAAGAATATTCACAAGGCCTACGTATCCTGGGATGGGATACATGGTAAGGCCTATTTATGAACACGTTGATTGATCCATCTCTTGACCGGTGAATGGATGGATACATGGTAAAGCTTAGTGGTGAATACCCTTGATTGGGCCTAGGAATCCCTTGACCGGTAATGGCGGGATACATGGTAAAGTTGAGAGGTTGAGATTGAAAAATTCCTCATGGTTTCAGTGGAGAGATCTGAAGGCATCCATACTTGTTTAGGGCCTAGTGATTGTGAAAATTCCTAGTCCAAGGAACCCCTACTATAGAAAAAACTAAATTTACTTCTTCTATTTTATTATAATATACATTATCAAGTTATTCTCTGACTACTAAAGAAAATTACTTCTACAGTCTACACTACCTTAGTATTTGATTACATGAAACAAAAACTGAGCAAAGAACAAGATACATAGGACACAATTACTTTTGGACAAAATAGTCCTTGGAAAAACCCAATGTTGGAAAAACGCTGCAACAACTTTGAGGGTTTTCTATGATTAAGCAGCAATTCTAAATATAAATGCTAGATGCCCTCCCGAATATTCAGTGACAAGGAAAATACAATGGTAGAAAAACTAAGTGACTTTTACCTCACTTCACCCGAAATATTCCGATAGCAAACTGGCTAACCCTAGCTACATTTGCGTAGGCCCTGTGTCAGCCTTATAGGATCTGTGTCAATTCTGCATGTCTCTTCTACCTACTATGGTAACCTTCCTGGTTGTTTTGGAAATTCCTCGATAGTTCTGGCTTTCTACATGGAGGGAAGCTTCACCCTCTGTGTTGGCCCTTCTTGCTCTGCGTCAGGCCTACAGGGGCCCATATTGGCGCAACATCAGTCCTCTTCACTACTGCACTGCCTCTATTAACATCTCTGTGCCTCCCTATTAGTACTCCCAAACTATTCCTACCCCTCTTCTACAACTGATCACCTAGTTCAAATTTCTTAGCTTCCTAGCCCCAAAAAACGAACTCCATATCAATTCACTCTCTCCATGTGTGTTTCTAAATGAACCCCAAGCCTCCTTCTTATACTTTTCTCATCGACACTTAAATGACCAAGATTAAGTTCTAATCAACGACTAATATTAAAACTTGACTTGATCCACCTTCTAAATCATTGTCACCCATATTTTTATTAATACCCATTAATATTTTAATTTTCTTAAGTTTAGACTTAGGAAACCCATTAAAAATATTAATTATTTTAATAAAATAAAATCCTAGTAGAATTTCACCGAAGAGTTTATGGGTTCTCTAGAACTCACGTGCCTTAGCCTGTCCACCAATTTCATGGCTAGATCACATCCGATGCTACCAGAAACTAACACTCCCTCTTAGAGAGGAACAATCTTTAGAAACAATGTCCCACGACATGCTACTTTGTTCTTGAAGCATCTTCTTTCCACACTGTTGCTGCCACCAACACTATGTTGCTATTACTATACTACTATTCATGATAGTACCACTACCACTGTTGCATCTGTACTACAAATCCCTCTCAAATGTTGCAACTGTTATGCTGCTAGCACTGCCACTGCTAACACTGCATTCATACTACAACTCAGTTTTTGAGAGAAGCAAAAAAAAAACATGCAAAGTTACTAAACTTAACCGTGTTTAGCATAATACCATGAAATGTTGGAATATCACTGCTACTAGTCTCTGACCCTTTGAATCTTCTGCACTGCTGCTGACTCCTGGACTGTGCCATTTGCACTATGCAATCTGCACTAATGCCAACCTTTCTCTATGCTAATCAATCTCTGGTCTCATGATATCAAATTTGTCTCTCCAAATAATCCATTGCATCATCTAACACTAAGTCCACCTTACTACTGTTGAATATCGAGCTCCTGTAGCAACGAATTGATCTGAGAGGTGGACTTCTCAAGGACCCTACCCACATGTATTCCTCCCAACTACAATTCAATATCGCCCCATTTCCCTCCTGGAGATGCATGGGCACTCATGGAAAACTCATCTTCGTTAAGATTTCCTGGAGTAGCCTTAGGATCATGTTTCTCATCCTTATCATTTTGCTTGAAAGGACACTGGGATGAAAAGTGGCTCATCTCGCCACATCTAAAACATTTCGCCCTTCGAAATTTTCTTCTTTCACTTTTGTTTCTGGTCTGCCTTTGATGCTAGAGCTGCGTTCTCCTCCTCCTCCTTGGTCTTCATGCCACTCCCACTGCTTCCATTAAGGTTGACCTTAACTAGGTCCCTCCTTAATTATTCTTGTTGAAGAGCTACCGACATCTCCTCCAATGAAGGTAGTATTTCCCTGCCCAATATACTTTTGACAAAGACTTTCCATTCATCTGAGACTCCATTTAGGGTTGTCTTCACCATCATGGTAAACTGAGGAGTAGAACCCACTGCAGCAAGCTGGTCTCTGGTGTCCTGAAGATGTTGAAGATAGGAATTAACTCCTTCTCCCTTCTGCGTCAATGTCTTCTGCAAATTGTGTTATAAGTATATCTTCTATTGTTCGAAAGAGCCTTCATATAGTGATGTTGGGCGTGGGATCCCCCAAGGGTGGTTTTGGGGCTAAAAGCCCATATTTTGGTCAAATTTTGTAATCCAAGTGTAAAGACACTGCATTTTGTGGTTGCGAAGTGCGTAGGTGTTAAAGAGTCATATGGTTTTCTGCCCTTATTTTGGAAACATAATGTTAGCTGTAAAAGATCTACCCATGGTCCACGAACCATGGGATTGCATACAAAGAGCTACGCTCTAAGTAGTTAGAATAATTAGAAGAATATGATGGAGAGAGTCATATCCTTAGAGCAAGAAGTATATGTCTTGGGTTGTAGTGTAGGTAGAGGCTTTGTAGCTGAGTGTGCAGAGGCCTAGGGTAGAATTCCGTAGCTGAGTGCGCAACCCCTGTAGCTGTGTGCACAAGGTGGACAGAGTTTGTAATACTTAAAATATATCAATAAAAGAATTTATTTTGCTATTTCCATTTATTTGTTCTGTTAACAGGTTTGAATATCTTGTGTATGAATTTTCTTTACTATGCTTATATGGTGCGCGAATGACTGTAGTTACATTGAATAATTGAACGCAACCATGAATATCTGATTACATGGTGATAACATTAAGTATCTTACAAGATAAGTGAATCATAGGTTAAAGCTGCGTGAAGGTCGATTGTGTACTTTTGCGAGGGTATTGAAAGCTGAAACATAGGGTTTGTCTTACAATCCCTAGAGCAAGATCACCCACGTGAGGGCATGGATAGAAGAGATAAAGCGACATCACAACCATCTCAAGGGTATGGAAACTTGGTTCTAGCATCCCCCCATACTTCTTCAGGTGAGACTTTGGTCTGCCCTCCTCGGGTCGATGCCGAAAGGGCTAGTAGTGTAGGGATTTTTTTGGCTAACTAACGTTGAACCTGGGTCAGGCCCCCTCAAGCCAACAAATGGTTCCGTTGCCTCTGCTTGAGTTGTTGTATTTTTCTACGAAAATGCACTCCTTAAGTGTGGTAGTAGCAAAGCCACAAACCACTTGTGATGTTGTCCATTTGTTGGAGTTCATCAGATCCATGCACAGTTGAAGAATCTATGCCTTGAGATGCAAAGCCTGAAGCAGGACCGAACAGTTCGACTTGAGATACACGAGGGGTTATGGTGCTTGAAATGCAAGAGTCAGGGTCATGACAAAGACCATTGCCTAGTCTTTGAAAACTACATATCAGGAGGAGGACCAATGCCTTTAAGGCCAAAGGCTCATGCAGGACCTAGCGTGATGCCTGCTTTATGGTGCGCCATCTATCAGGTAGTTGGAAAACATGCCACAGATAACTGTCACTTGCTATATAAATATGTACAAGCACCACAATAGTTGTTCTACAACTTTTTTAGGTCAGTAGGACATGATGAGTATCCTTGTAGGAGCTATGAATTGATGATGGATAGAACTCCCGCCTACAGGGTTCAGGCCGAAATGCATCCCCTTGACCAGAATGCAAGGATAGTGCAGACATGATTTCAGGGGCACATATGAGGCTGAGGTGGAGGAGGACCTGGTAGAAGTCGAGGACAGTTGATTTGCTACAATTTCAAAGCACCAGGACACTATGCCCACGATTCCACTAATCCAACATGTCCGTCATGCAAGTATTGCACATTGTTTGATCATGAAACATAAGACTATCCTATGCTGATAGGTAGGATACATGACAAAGGGGCACTACCACCACCCCCAACTCATAACTTGTACATGATGAGGTTTGAGCATGCGAGGAATATCCAAACGTAAATATAGTGCTCAGGAGTGGAATCCTGACAAGAGATTTTAAGGGGAAACAACTAGAAGACAGTACATGGGTTCGCAAGGCCCTAGAGAAAGAGGTTGATTTTGACTTGGAGCATGCTCGTGAAGCCTTCATGGAAGATAAGAAGAGATTCGTTGAGTCCTCCACCTCAGGAAGTAAGGATAAGCCTGAGTCGGAGATGGACCCTTTTATTCTTACAACTTTCCTGGAAACCTATATGAAGTTACTGTGTGACAATAAGGCTATAAAAGGGCTACAAGAACTCATTAATAGATGCATTGGAACTATGCTAGGTGAGCTGCACATAGTGCAAAAGATTGGCAAGCATAAAAAAATGACGGGATGGGAGATGAGA
>APFE030232257.1:17128-48061 GCA_000404065.3 Pinus taeda | reverse complement strand
TGATTTGATGGTTAGATTATGGCCAAATGGAGTGGGCGACAGGCATTTAAGGTGAGATTTATGGATTAGATTCTTGAAAATCTACCGCCAATCTAGCATTAATGGGTCAAATGTGGGGCAAACAATTGGTTTTTTATTCAAAAGGCTGAATAAATCACAGGTAGTTTCTCAGCGTAAAACACGTGGAATTTTGAAAATTCAATTGTTGCGCTATCAGGTGTGTATGAACCATGCACATTTTGAGGCTTTAAGAGCAAGGTTAGCATTTGAGAGATTGCCGAAGGAGATGCAGGACCTCCTGAATAGAATAATGTCGACACCTGAGGAAGACACGTAAGAAATTTAGGTAGTAGAAGCTGCCCAAGAGAGTGCCGAAGTGGTAGTCGAAGTCCATAAATCACCCAGGACACTAAGACCAAGGAAGGATAAGCAAACTATGCTACAAGTGCGTATCTCACTAAGAAACCCAGATAAGACCAAGCTCACTTTGCAGGAAAAAGGGAAGGCCATTAATCTAGAGGTAGATGAGGAAGAATCTAAAGAAATCCTGGAAAATGAGGAGGATTTGGAAATTGAAGTTGAAATTGAGGGTGCAGACCCTATTATCAGGTTACTAGAATATGTTCCTCCAAGCAAGGGCAAAGCCAAGGTGCCAAAGGACATAGACAAGAGCAAGAGCTCCCTCAAAACTCTATTGCTCCCAGATGACATTATTTTTTAGGGGTCACACTTAGGGTGGGTTCTTGTACTAAAGTTCAAATATGAGGACCTTGCAGATCACGAGAAATTCTTGCGTTTAGTGGCTGAGCGGCTAATGCGCTGCCGGATTGACAAGACTACTGGAATGATCAAATTAGAGCCACAAACATGGCTTAAGGGTGTAGAGAAAGCTAGGTTTCTCAACCTACTCTGGGTACCGTATTACCACCATGCCTCAGCGACCATCTTCGTCATCAGGTAATTGCTCTGCTTGGTGCATGATGGATGTTTGTGGCTGGAGGAACACATTCCCATCCCAGACCACTTGATCCATCGGATCATACACCTGCCTTAGGGGAGGATCCAGCCAATATATCAGAAGGAAAAGGTGGTGAGTGGGCCCTCATAGAAGCTATGAAGAAGAAATTCAAGTTGGAGAAGAAGAAGTGGGGATATGCCATCTCCAACATTAACAACCCTGCAGTCAAGGTAGCAACGCAAATATTAGCAAGGAAGGTGATGCGAAAGTGTCGCACAGATGTGGTACTCGTGCCTGTGATTGCACTAGTAGCTCAATGTGCTGGAGGAGTCTAGTTCAACTGGGTGAATTATCTATGCAGCGAGTTCCTTGCGAACTATCGCGAGGCATAGGAGCAGGGCAAGACATTCCACTACGCGTGGCTCTTGCTGTCGATTGTACTAATGGTATGGGACCTACCAAAAGACAACCAATTCCCTTCGGTCACGTCGGACCTTCCAGAGGCAACGAAGTATGCTTTTCTGTGGGAAAACAATGACGTGCAATGCATAAAAGAAAGCAATATCTTTTGGATCTTGATGGAGATGAGTATCCAGATGGGGATCAATCGCAAGCCGCAGTTGTCACCCACACTATACATTAGTTTACAAAGCTTTGCAAAGTTCAAAGTGGATTTCCACCATGTCTTTATCAAGGCACGGAGGAACCCCACGAAGACATGGCATAGCTTACCTTATCTAGGAAAAGATGATGTTATCTTTGCAATCCTCGAGTCTTGGCTGTAGGAGTGGCGCGTTACAACAGGCTCCACGATGGAAACGAACAAGTCCGCCGCAAAGCGTAAGAAGGAAGAAACAAAGCTCAGAATGGTGCAGTTGGCTGAGAAGTGCAAAAAAGAGGAAGAGGAGGCTAAGACCCAGGCAACATGTGACACCGCAAAATTGGGAGAACATCAGGAGATAAGAGGAGAAGAGCGCGAAGGATAGAAGTCACCTTCACCTAGGGCTAAGGGAGAAGCAAAGGAGCCAAAAGAACAAGGTGGCATGGACCCAAAGACCACGTCCACACAACTCAAGCGTCAACAACCCCAAGAGAAGGGAGGGTCACGAAAGAAAACTAAGGCTTCAAAGATGTCCTTGGACCCAATCACCCTCACTTAGGGGGATTAGCACAATATTAGAGAAACGGTGAGGGATGTCACCGCGGAGGTCTTCCAACGGTTCGAAGAGAAACAATAATTGGTATTAGGGGCTCTCCGGACAGAGTTGCAGGCTCACACTCCACATGCTGGCACAGTGTCCACCAGCCTTGTGATCGACACTTAAGCTACTGTAGGGATGTTGTGAACAAGGGTAACCAATGCGATACTGTTACCAGATGGGGTACTTACTATAGAATATGAGGCTGACAAGCCCATAGTCAGTAGCTTGAAAGGGTTGGGATTGAATATGGTCATGCTCCCTCGAGAGACGCTCCACCTCTTGTAGGATGGAGTCATCGTGGAACTTAGGGCCTAGGAGAATCGTGCTCTGCAAGTGATGAGCAAGCACTGCATCGATATCAATCAGTTGGGCTTGTAGCACAATGAGGTAGTGAAACATAATAATAAAATCATGTAGGTAGTGGAGGAAGCCTGCTGAATGGTCCCGGAGTTGGACATTCAGGTAGAAGAACCAGTTGAGGCACGCATTTGCAAGTTGGCCACAGGAGTGCATAATGCTCAAACAGAGATGGCTAGGATTTAGCTGGAGCTAAACCTGCAAATCGTAGAAGTGTATTTGAGGGCTCAACCTTCAACTCCACCAGAAGTCAGGGAACAATGTGCCACCACTGTTACAACAACAATAGTGGTGATCGATGGTGCAGTAGCAGACTGCACGTGACTTTTTGAACAGTCATTCGATATCCTAACCACCCTACAATAGGACACGAATGTAGAGAGTCTGGAGACAGAGGTGCACAAGCTACAACAAATATATGATGAGGATAAAGGGACCGCACAGATGGTCGCCCTTATACAGAGGCTCGCATTGATGTAGGAGGAAAAGGTGCTTAAGGAACAAATGGATGCTGCTAGCCACAAAGAAGTAGTCCTAAAAGTGCGCCTACAACCATGGATAGACGAGGCATATACGATCATAGATTCCATTGAAGGAAATCTTGTGACACTGTAGGAAACTCAGCAGAAGATTTAGGGTTGCAGTTCAACGGTAGTCACCGAGCATAGAGTGGAAGAAGTCCAGCAGGCGGCCGCTCAATGCGTTGTTGAGGTTGTGGTCATTGAAACAGAGCTAGGAGGTCTTTGTGCTAAGATGTTTGTGCCTACAGAGTGACTCGAGGGCAAGTCACGATGTTTGTGTTGGGAGCCTATTGGGCGCGGGATCCCCTAAGGGTAGTTTTGGGGCTAAAAGCCCATATTTTGGTCATATTTTGTAATCCAACTATAAAGACTCCGCGTTTTGTGGTCGCAGAGCATGTAGGTGTTAGAGAATCATAGGGTTGTTTGCCCTTATTTTGGAAATGTAATCTCGACTGTAAAAGATCTACCCATGGTCTGCGGACCATGGGACCATATAAAAAGAGCTAAGCTCTAAGTAGTTAGAATAATCAAAAGAATACGATGGAGAGAGTCATATCCTTAGAGAAAGAATTCTATGTCTTGGGTTGTAGTGTAGGTAGAGGCTCTATAGCTAAGTATGAAAAGGCCTAGTGTAGAAGTTTGGAGCTTAGTGCACAGACCCCACAACTGTGTGCGTAAAGTGGACAGAGTCTATAATACTTGAAGGATATCAATAAAATAAGTTATTCTGCTATTTCTGTGTGTTTGTATTGTTAACGGGTTTGAATATATTGTGTATGAACTTCCTTTATTATTCTTATATGGTGCATGAATGACTGTAGTTACAATGAATAATTGAACACAATCACGAATATATGCTTACGCAGTGATAACATTAAGTATTTAACAAGATAAGTGAATCAAATAAGATAATAGAGGGATCTTCACGGTACGCTACTATAGAAGCCCAAAAGTACCTGAGCCACAGGTTGAAGCTACGCGAAGGTTGATCGTGTACTTTCACGAGGGTATTAAAATCTGGAACAAAGAGTTTGTCTAACAAGCCCTAGAGTGAGATCACTTGCATGAAGGTAGGGAGAGAAGAGATAAAGCAACATCACAACCATCTCGAGGGTGCGAAAACTTGGTTCCAGCATCCCCCCATATTGCTTCGAGTGATACTTTAGTCTGTGTTCCACGGGCTGATGCCGAAAGGGCCAATAGTGTAGGGATTTTTTTGGCTAACTAACACTGAACCTGGGTCAAGCTCCCTCAAGCCAACAAGTGAAGACAAAGATTCCCATATCTCTTGGGCTGTACCTTTTCCTTGCAAGTGTGAGACCACTTACTCTCAAACTCCATCTAGTATGAACCTCTTTTTCTTCTCCTACTTATCCTTGTACTTCTTATTTTGATCATTGTCTCAGGGAACAACCACAACACTCTTGACGTAGGCTTTGAGATCGTACTCCTCCAAAAAAACTAAGTTTATTGTCTTCCAAATGAAATAGTTGGAAACTCCTTGCAACTTGTCTTGATCTTTGAGCCCATGCGATGCCATCTCATGAAAATTTCGAATTGACTCCTATAGTCACTACTGAGCACTGCTACCCGGAAAGTGACAAATTCAAACTTTTAGCGAGAAACCTTCTCTAAGGAGAAAATTCCCCTTCTATGTGTCTTTGCTCTTTTCCAATAGATTTCTGCTCTAGCAGAAACTACGTCCTTCAAGCACTACGCTAAGGCTCTTCATCACTTCCTCTACCTGTGCAAAACTCATGAATTGGTAATCATACCTCTCTCTCGACTCTCTCAGAGAGAGATTTCCTTGGAATCTCTTCTTCCCATCTAGGACTGTGCAATCCCTTCAAGGGGATTCGAATTTCTGCCAAGTGCAGCTTTTGGCCTCTCTTCTCAGCAATGGATCTGCTCTTCCTATTTGAAAACCAATTCTCTAATACCATGTGAGAATTCGTAGTCCAAGAAACCCCTTTTGCAGCAAAAACTGAATTTACTTCTCCTACTTGATTTTTGTATACATTATCAATTTATTCTCTTGATAATGAAGTAAATTACTTCCATAGCCTACACTACTTTAATATTTGATTACACGAAACATAAAAATGAGCAAAGAACAAGATACATAGGACACAATTATTTTTGGGAAAAATAGTCCCTAGAAAAACCCAATGCAGGCAAACCGGTGCAACAAATCTGAGGGTTTTCTATGAATAAGAAGTAATCATGAATACAAATGTTGGATGCCCTCCTAAAAATCCATTGATAGAGAAAATATAATGGCAGAAAAACTGAGTGATTTTTACCTCACTTCACCCGACAAATTTCGTTTGATCTGGCAGCAAAACTGGCTAACCTCATCTACCTTTGCACTGGCCCTGCTTAAACCTTGCATCAGCCATACAGGCTCTGCGTCAGCTCTGCATTATCTCTTTTTCCTACTGCGTCAACCATCCCGACTGTTCCAACAGTTCCCTGACAATTCCGACATCGTACGTGGAGGTCAGCTTCAGCTTTTGAGCTAGCCCTTCTGGGTCTGTGTTAAGCCTAGATGGATGCAAATTGGACTAGCATCAGTATTCTTTGCTGTTATGCTACCTTCAGTAGCTTCTCTCGGCCTCTATGTCAATTATCCTGATATATCCCTACCCTTCCATTGCAATTGATCACTTAGTTCGAATTTCTCAACTTCCTAGCCCCAGAAATTGAACTCCAGATCAATTCGTTATCTCCGTGTGTGTTTCTAAATGAACCCCAAGCCTCCTTCCTATACTTTTCTCGTTGAGACTTCAACGTCTGAGATTAAGTCTCTAATCAATGACTAAGATTAAAAATTGACTTGATCCACCTTCTAGATCATTCTCACCCTTATTTTGATTAATACCCATTAATATTTTAATTTTCCTAAGTTTAGACTTAGGAACCCCATTAAAAATATTAATTATGTTAATAAAATACAATCCAAGTGGAATTTCACCAAAGCGTTTTGGGTTCTTTAGAACTCATGTGCCTTAGTCTCACCACATATGATTCTATCAGAAACTAATAATGATCTAGTGGGGATTGCGTAATGCTTGGTTCTATTGATGAGGGTTGAGGTAGTTTGGCCTCAAGAAGTTCTTTCTGGTTTTATTATGATTTCCACATTCATGCTTGGAATATGGCATGGGGGTGATTGACTAAAAGAAATATTTGGTTCAACCAATCTATGGTCAGGTGGTTTGTGGAAGTCCCAGACCTCATTGGCTTATGCATTCATTAATAAGAGTTCTTTCTCCTTGGTATTTCATGTGTAAATGTATTGGTTCATACATGATTATTATGGCTATTATATCATTCTTATTTTTGTTGGTTATATGCTGGTCATGAGTATGTTTTATGAAAAACTTTATGTATGACTCTCATCGTGTTTTGATTTTCAAATTAATGTAAAATGAATATATGACCTAATAGATGATAATTCATCTATTGCGATAGAGAAACAATGCTTCTCTATGAATCTCAGATAAGTATGAGATCCCTATGCTTAGATATGCTGTTATGACCTATAGATTACATATTTTTGACATGTTTGACAAAATACATGCCATGGCTATTAGGGTTAAGATCATGTACTTGCACCAATTATTTCATTAGTAGCCTTATTCCATTATTTATTATCATTTTTGAAAGTTTCATGAAGTTCTAGGCAGTGGCCTGAGTCCTGGCCCTGAAAAAGTGTCATAGAATGTTTGTTTGCTAGTTCAAAACTGGTTGAAAAAGTCCACATTCACTGGCATGCCTTTCTTTGGGAGTGACTGGAAGGCCTTATTCACATGCATGGCTTGTCATGAGGGTGGCTGAGGGTCCAGATCAATGACATGTCAAGTTGTCTCAAGGGTTGCTCACCAAGAGAGGTTGGTTGGCTCCTGAAGCTTCTGTAGCATGTGTGGAAGGTCAGATTCGTTTAGTTTTGTTGGTTCCACTTCATTAACTATACATGGGAATTTGAATCACATCATAGTAGCCTATCATCACATGCTTACCCCGATGGACTAGTTAACTTGGGTAAATGGGGGATGAGTGTATTACATAGGGAGTTATTCCCAAGCTTCTATCTCCATCAAGTTGAGGGATAAAAAATAACCAAAATCATAACCAAACACCTTTTAAGACCTCATTACATCAAAAACATTATTAAATCTTTAGCACCAAGCACCAAACCCAACCTATGCATTGAACCAAGGCCATATCCACGGCACTATGTTATTGGGTGCTAACAAAGAATTGTGGGAAAATACAAAATTTTACATACCTTAGGACCCAAGTGTAAGACAATGGAGTGCATAGAAAAATGGGTGATACTGAAGCACTATCCATGCTAATGTATCGATAATTGATATTTCTATAAAACAAAGCACTTTCTTCTATTGATGGCATAAACCATCAAATGCTCAACAATCAAGATATTGAAAGTCGATTGATATCAGGATATTGGGACTAGATTTTGGGTGAACATTTAATTAAAATTCCAATATGATAACTCATCTGTAGACGATGACACTTGATTGAGAGGTTTCTATCTTGGGTTTCTATTAAGTTAACAAATGCGGGCACCAACATAGTTGTCTATATGTGAGACATTTTAGAGTTTATGGTGGATTTCTAGCTGGAATCTGGTGAAAATATTTATGGTGAAATCTTGTTTTATGTTGTTTTAACTGGCTTATTGACTACATATATGGATTCTACACCCTCAAAAACCTCTAGGGCGCTTCAATTGTGAAGAATCCACCCATCAAACTTGTGATTTCAATGAATCCCTACTAGATTCTGCACAAATTAGATTGGAAAATAAAATGGAAAAAAATTCAAAAAGTATCACTAGACAATGCCTGAGCATATTGGTATTCGAAAAAGGTTCAATACAAAGAAAAATGTTGCAAAACTAGTAAGGCCCATTATGGAACTACGATGTGGAATATTGATGCTGGAAGATTGGATGCTAATAAATTGGTGGTAATTGTCAACAATATACCTATTATTTGGCATGTTAGTTAATGCCTATGACACCAGGGTATGTGCCATCAACCAAAATGAAATACAAAGAAAAATGTTGCAAAACATGGACGTCGGGGTGGAACATAGTAGTAGTGGCACCTTTCCCTCAGAAGGTCAAACTTTGGTAGAACAAGGGTAATTGATGATCTTTGTCCCATCATAGTTTCCATTAGAAAATATAAACCCTATATAAACCTCAGGAGTTCAATAATAAACATATTGATAATCGTGATTTCTATAAAATAAAAATTGCAGTCAAAGGAAGCCACATTTTTACTCAAAAAATAATGGAAATCCTAGCACGATTTTGAGAAAATCCATTTTTTTTTAAAATCCCGATTACAACTGTCAATCTTCAAAATTTTGGGTACCTCGGGGGTTCTTGATTGTGTTGAATCCATTTCCATTATAAAAAAAAAGTTGATTCAAAAAATCCCAAGATTCGATTTCTTGAAAAAATTATCATGAGATTCTAGTGATAATTCCGCCTGGAGAGTGAAATTGTGCCCTTGTTAGAGAACACCAAAATAAAACACTTTCTTTATCAACGATATAAGCCATCATGGAGTCAACAATCATAATACTGAAAGTCAATCGATAATAGGATATTTGGACCAAGCTATACTAGGCGAAGACCACATTATTAAATGTGGTTGATATATGCTGATAAACATCATTTTCCACATATATTCTAATAGGGATTTGAAACTGTAAATGATGCCCGTAGAATTTTTCAATTACACCAATGTTCTAAATTAATCAATTTAACGACCTCACATTTCTCTAAATTTCCTTATTTAGCTCAAATTTTTCATTCCAAATTTGCCTATTTTTCTAACTCATTTAATTTTCCAAAATTTCTTATTTGATATAAATTGTTCAAATTATATCATTGACATAATTATCTCAAATTTCACCAACTTTAAATTATCTCAATTAGTCAAAATCCTAATTTACTTAAAGAATATATATTTCTATTTGTTTTATTGTAATTATCTTTTATTTGTAATTTTAATCTATTTTTTCCATTTTTATGGTAATTATCTTTTATTTTCTTTTATCTACGTTTTAATCGGTTTCTTTCTTTTTCTAATTCTTTTTTATTTGATTGTATTTATTACTTAGATATTATTAAAATTTAATAACTTGGTAAATAAGCTGTGACAAGCCAAACATAAGGCCATTAAATTTCTCCATCAAAGAAGCGCAACTAACTCTAGAAAAATTTCAGCCACGAACAGATATCTCGATGGAAAAGTTGATATCTGAATCTACAAAATCTTGGTTAACACGATAATAATAAGAAAATGATTTCTCATCATTTCAAGCACGTAAAATTTATGCAATATTTTAACTTTCTCCCTTCAACAACTTGGCGGACCATTCTTTCATATTCTTTGCAATCATCGAAGTATAGTTGAGTAACCTCTTTATTAATATGAGAACATGGATTTGGGTCACATAATAATCACTGCACCTAGATAATAAGAAGATAGGTTGATTACCAAGAAACATGCGTAACTTACATTTCCCTGTTGAGATATCACATTAATCAGAAATTATATACATTAGGTGCTACCCTTCATGAATATCACCTTAATAATCTTGGTTATATTCCATGCAGTGGAAACTAGCAATTGTAGAGGTGTCCTCCAGAACCTCTTCTATTGTTCCACCAAACCTTCAATCAATACAATGCACATCTCGATTTATTTTTCTTTCACAATGATTCAACATAGAAATTCATGTTATTGCTTGCAGCTAACTTGTGTTTAACAATGTCACTAGCCATAACACAAGTTGATATCATGGAATCCTTCCCTGTGTCTTCAACAATGCATAAAATTTTGTCAACAACTTACATTAAAGTTAATTCATACATAATCTTAACCAAAGAAAACGTACCAGGAAAATGAAAGAGATATATGCTTATGAAAGAGTCCAATGAAATTAGAATAATTTCCTCGGTAGCATCTGAAAATATTTTGGACGTTTGATGATTGAGATAATTGAGGATGGAAAACATTTGGAGGAGCATATAACTTTCGTATTTTTTATAACAAGTTGTTTTTAGTTAGACTTTTTGGAAGTTTTTCCGGTGAGTTTTTCCAATCTAATTTCTCTCAAACCGGCAAGAATTTATTGAAATCATAAGCTTGATGGGTAGCCTTGCACAATCGAAGTTCCCTAGGAGTTTTTCAAGGCACTGGATCCATATATACAGTAAAAAAACCAGTTTAAATAACACAAATCAAGATTTCACCTCAGTTTTTTTCGCCGGATTTTGACACCAGAAAGTAAAAAAGTTTGCACTAAAAAAATCTCCTTTCATAACTCTCTACCACGTTAGTGGAGGAATATAACTTTTATAATGCCAACAATGGTAACTCAACCCATCGATGAGACGACTCATTTTCTGCACATTTGATTAATTAAGTATATATTATTATTATATCAAATGTAATGTCGAAGATGAAATCGGGGAGTGAAATGACTATTATTGAATTGGTTATTGTATAGAGAATATTCTACTGAGAGAAAATCCTCTTCATTCATTTTAAAGAAAAATTAAAATCTGCAAGCCCACATCCACCTTGTGTTGAAATAGATGCACCTATCAACATAATTAAAACGCCTATAAAATATCTCTTTGGTAGAAGGAAACACATGAAGGTAGAAGAAAATACATGAAGGAGAAGTTTGTGTGAGGGTTCTGTCAGTTAACAATGATGGGTATTGGCATATTCGAACTCAACAAAAATTTAATACAAAGAAAAATGCTACAAAACCAACAAGGCACAATATGGAACTATGATGTGAAACCTTGATACTGTAATGTTGGATGCTGATAAATTGGTGGTAAGTGTAAGTAATATACATGTTATTTAACTTTTCAGTTGATGGCTATGGCACTAGGGTATCGACTATCAACCAAAAATAAACATAAAGAAAATTGTTGTAAAACATCAAGGCCGACGGGGAACATAGTAGCGGTGGAACCTTTCCACTGGAAGGTTGAGCTACAGTAGAAAAAGGATAACTGATTATCTTTCTCCCATCACAATCCTTCATTTGAAAATAGAATCTCCATCGAAACATATGGAATTATGACAATATTTTCCCACATCAGACTCCCAAGAATAAAAAAGTCATGGACTCATGTTCATGAGTCTTCCATTCTATTGTCTACAATTTCTCAACTATTAACCTATATACTATATTTTCTCTTCCTCCTGGGTTCCATACTTTGTTTTGTTGTTTTCCACTTCATTTTCCACCATAATTAATTTTAGGAAACTTTGCTTTACTACCAAATGTCCATTTTAATATAATATCTTCCAACTGGAAAAAATTCCTAGTAACTCTACCTTATTCACTTCTACTTGCCATTGAGATATACTATTAATAATCTTTTTCATTCGGTGGCTTATTTCTGTATAAATTCGATGCATGGATATTTCCATATCTTCAACACCTACATCTTTTTCCAACCTTTTTAGCCCACAATGCTCTCTACTATCACATAGGTGTCTTTGGAAATGCCTCAAATCATTTGCAACTTTTCTCCATGCAACCTTTACCAGCTCTTTTGTGTTGTACTTCACTATAAATTATAATTCTTGATCCCACCATTAGTATCAATTCCTTACCTAATATGAGAACACACAACTACTCATTCATACTTCTAGGATTACTTTTTTCTCCATGTTATCTCTCCCTTGCAAAATTTTGTTCTTCATCTTTCTTCATATGTTGATTGAACTTTATACTCATGTTGTATTCAACTACACCTTTGACCTTTCTGGTTCCTTCCTAGGAAATTCCTTTATCTCCACCTTTTTCTTGTGTAGATCACATGACCTATTCATACTTTTTACTCAAATTTTCTATATTACCATATCTTGTTTTGTCCTCTCCTTCCTTAGGGTATTCATATTCTATCAAAATATAACTTTTCCCATGGATATTGGACTCCTTTTATTTTAACATTTCTTTAGCAAACCTATATAAGAGTTTTAAGAACTCTTCTTTTCCTCTTCCCAAATATTTAAGTAACCTAGTTGCATTCTCCTATAGTTGCATTCTCCCATCTTCTTGCTCCTCTATGAAATACTAACCACTTTCATCTTCAAAACTCTTGTTCTTGTCTACATTTATACAAAACACAAACATATTTCCAAAAGTACTTTGTCCGTCATTTTGTAGAGGGTCTTCCTTCATTTTAATGTAGTCTTCTACCTACTTTATACATTGAATACTTGAAATCATAATCATTTGAATACATATATTCTCCTTAATTCCTTTCAAAAAATCATTTTGCCTCTTATTCTATTCTTGGGAATATGATACAATGTTTTTTTCATGCTTTTCATTATGTTTAGAACTTGATTTGTATGTATCTTGGAAAAGTTTCCTTTGTTTTCGTTTTTCTTCGAATATTGTTTGAATTATGATTTTTTTTCTTTTTCTCCTTGGCTTTCCTCCCTTTCATAATTCCATCCATTTTACCTTTATATTATTTTTCTCTTCATAAATTTATCCTTTGGTTTTGTTTAGAAGACTACTATTTTACTTCCTCCTATGAATTCACCATTTTTTTCAACTATACCAATAATTTTAGACATTTTTGGATGCTATATGTTGACAAATGTTGTGTATCCTTCTTCAACCCTAGGATTTTCTAGCCACTCACAAATATTTCAATTCTTTCTTAGAATATCTTATCTACTTTACTCAAAACTCTTTGTTGTCATGCCATTTGATCAAAATTCCCAATGGGTCTATCAATAGGAGGTATTTTTGACTTCCTCCTATACTTCTATCTTTGAATATTTCTTGATATTTCCCTATTCTATATCTTCATGGGGCAATTCTTCATCTTTGTTCACGAAAATTTCTTGTAGCTATTCACCTTTGTAACCTACACACAAACACAAAATTTTAGGAGACTATTTTATCTTTTCCTCTAGCATCCTCTCTCGGTCCTTAGTTAAGCTCTATAAGTACTCTCCTACCCTCTCATCTTGTACCTCATCTGCCTCATCATCCCCTTCTAGAATTTTTCCCTATTCTAGTTCACAAAAATGGATTATTTGTCTTCCTACCAAGGACTACTTTTTGTATTGAACTTTCCTCAACTCTAATTTCGCAATAGGCCACTTGGCCTACTTCTATAACCTCTATCCCCATATTATGTCTTTTGTATTTCTCTCTTATAGCAATATTATCATCACACTTAGCTATTATTTTAACTCAAAAGTATATTTATCCAATCTTTTGTCACTCATCTTGATTCTGCCAATTTCTCTGGCATCTTCTTTCATATTGTTAAGACTTTTTTCTGAACTCTTTATCTAATTGTATTTATTCATCTCCATCTCTTTCTTTATGAAATTTTCCATGCTCATCTATGAGGTACTAGGCCTGTTTATTAATAAGTATTTTTTACCTTGCTACAAAATATCTCACCAAGCTTCTCTCCTGAACTTGGTATTTTGGTACTCTTAGTTCCTTCCTCTAGAACCTCGTGATTTTCTCTAGTCCTCTTAGGCTTTTGCACTATACTCACTTATCCTAAGAGATTCCACTATTCTCATTCCTCAAAAATTTCTACCCAATCACAGTTGGAAGTTGTTACAAATTCTTTGTTGCAATTCTCTTTGTCACACCTCTTTTCTTTCATTATTGCTACCTACATAATACAAATATTCTATCTAGTTGTTAAATTTTAGATTTACCTACAATATCTTATGAAACCTATATCTTCAAGACCAATTTTTTTCTTTATAATTCTATCCAGAAATTTCCTTTAGCTAGCACTACATCCTCTTTTAGACTTCTTTGCTGCAAATTCTATTTACATATCTTCTAATTCTTTGTCAAATAATCCATCATTATTGTTTTCTTATTCTCTCTTAGAATATAATTCCTTACTCATCACCTGGTAACATATACTCATATTCATGGACAAATAAGATCAAATAAAGGTAAATCCATTACCTAAATACCTATAGCCTCTATTGTTGTCTATCGTTCTTCAATATTTTCTAATAATTTGCTGGTATCGTCTTTTGAAATCTTTGATAACTACCCCAAATTTAGGAGAATCCATTATTTGATATCAATTTTATGTCAAGTGGATCCATTTTCATATTCCTATGCATCTTTTGAAATCTTTCAACACCTTATTACTATTTGTAAGGCCCTCATTTTAACTGATAACTAATTGGGAGCTATTCCCAAGATCTTATCTCTATCAAGTTAAGGGATAAACACTAACTTGAATCATAAACCAATGCTTCTTAAGACCTTATTATATCAACAAAGTTATTGAAAATTGCAAAGCCCAAAATATAATCAATGAGTTGGACCAAGGCTATACCTAGGACTTTATGTTATCGAGTGCTAACACAAAAACTTGTAAAAACACCAAAATTTATATACCTTAGCACCCATGCGCTAACAAAATGGAACACATAGGATTGTGCATGATTCCTAAGCACTATCCATATCAACATATTGGAAACTCGGATTTTTGTAAAACAAAAAAATAAAATTATATCGACAATATATGACATTGAAGGGTCAACAACTAGGATAACAAAAGTCAATCAATATCTTGATATTGAGATTAGGTTATATTGGGTGAGCACTTAATTAAAACATTGATATGAAACCATCCAAATAGATGCAAAACATTATGGAGAATTTTTATCTCTTGAGGTTCCATTAGTTGTTAATTGTGGGTTTAGCATATCATAACTGCATAAAAACTAAATAGAAATGAAAATGTTCCAAAAATAGCGAGGCCTCGTATGGAATTATCATGTGGAACCTTAACACTATAAGACTAGATGTTGGTAAATTGGAACTAGTTATTGGAAATATACACATTATCTCGCACATTACTTGAAAGCTATAACATTAACATATCAACTATTGACAAAAAACAAATATGAAGAAAAATGCAGCAAAACATCAAGGTTGGGGCGGAACCTAGTAGCAACGGAACCTTGCCATTGGAAGGTCCCAGTTTAGTATAAGAATGGAAATTGAATATATTTGTCCCATCAAAATTCTCCATCACAAAATGGATTTTCAATCGGAGTCTTAGGAATTTTTAAGTTTCATGTGTTACGTGGCTTCCCCTAACATTGAAGACTCAATGTAGGAACCTTTTACAAAAGAATTTAGCTATTGAGCAAATTGACTCTCTGTGGGCTCCATGACAAGACTATGTGATGGAACAACAATTGTTTAAGGCACATGAAAGTGTATTTCTTTTTAAATGAGAGGGATTCAATCTATCTTCATCACTCAAAACAATATTAATTTCTCATTAGAATTCAAATGAATATGAACACGTCAACTTATCCTTCAACTAGGGAATATAACAAAACTCTAAGATTTATTCAATCATTGAAACATAGGGTGGATAATTATAGAATTGGAAATGGTATTGAAATATCCCCTCTTGGTCTCTTCAGACCTCTTCACACAAGCACACCAGACTCTCAACTCTTCCATCTCACAAACTTTGATCTCTCTTATTACAAATTTCATTTATATACAATAGGATGATTTGGATATGATCCACTAAAAATGGACCGAATCATTCATTTGAGGAAAAAATCAAATCTAATCTAAAACATCTAAATCCATTAAATAAATTGAAATAACAAATTACATGTCGATGGGAAAATAAATCCCTCATCTCTAGAGCTACTCTTATATACAAAAATAAATTAAGGGAACCCACCCACTTTAGTAAATTTTGTAAGACGTTCTAGAAGTCTCTTTGACATTGAAGAGTTGCTCATGCATAATTTAATATTAAGGAGAAACTGAACTATCAAATAATTTTATGTCTAGAACATGATTGTGACCATTGAATTAAATAGTTACAAAGTTCACTAAAGAAAAAAAAATCACCTAAACACACATTGGACCAAATTAAGATTAGCTAACTACCTTAAGATGTTTAAATACTATAACACTCTCTTAGAAATAACCTTTAGTGAGGAGTACATTTTTTCCTACCTTTTCTCTTGAGCTATTCTCCTCAAAAGTAGAACATGTGGTTCTTCTTCTAATTCATTTTCTTCAATAGAATCTTATTCATCATCCTTTAATTCATACTCTATCTTCTTTGTTCCCTTTTCTTTTGGCAATACTTCTTGTTTGAAATCTTTGATTTCTCTAAATACTACATCCTCACTATACGCAATATTCTTAGTTTCTTGGCTCCAAAGCTTATAACCTTTGAGAACATCTTTATGTCCAATAAATATACACTTTTAAAATTTCTTATCTAGGTTTACTCCTATTCCCTTTTGGAATGTGTACATAAGTATCACAACCAAATACCTTTATATGTTTAAGAGAAGTTCTCTTACTAGTCCATACCTCATGTGGAGTTTTGTCATCCAATGTTGATTGGGGTGATCTATGCAGCAAGTAACACACAATATCATCTTATTTCACCTATAGTTCCTGTCCTAACTTTTCATTACTAAGTATTCCCCTTTATTTCTCAATTAGTTTCCTATTAATCCTTTCTACAACTCCATTTTTCTTAGGTGTGCATGGAGTAGTTTTCTACCTTTCTATACCACATTTCTTGAATTAGAATTCTTTCAATTCATTCCTGCATAATTATCTACCATTATATTTCCTCAAATCTTTATTTTTCTTCTTTATTTGACTTTCCACATAAGCGTTAAACTCTTTGATTTTGTCCAATATTTCAAATTTATTCCTAAGGAAATAAATCCATATATTTCTCCAAAATTCATCTATAAATGAGACATAAGTACACTATTCTCTCTTCCCTTGTAGCACCAGAGGAGAATATTACCTAGTTCTACTTACTCTATAAACAATTTTCATAGAAATCAAAATCTAAAGAGAAATACATTCTACCATACAATTACCATGTAGTGCTTGAAGGAACTTCTCTCTAATATATCCTAGTCTTTGATGATACAACATAGTTTCTTTTCCCATATAAAAAATGTTCATATAAATCAAAACCTAGAGTGAAATTAGACATACCTTCTACCATACCATTACAATTTAGTAGTTGAAGGTCCATCTCTTTGGTATGTCCCAATTGAATCCATAACATATATTTTTCTCTGGAGACTATAAGATATTTTCCTTCTTTAGCTCCACTCTCAAGAACAAAGCAACTATTTCACCCATCAATAACAATGCTTCCCAACAACTTCTACATACTTATTATTTCAACAATACCATTTCTCCTCAAATCATCCTACAAGTATCCTCTTCAAACACCATATTTACAAATGAACCACTCATATTGTATAAAGAAATCAAATTTTTGGCCAATACTAGGATGCGAACAAAACTTAGGATATTTTTAATCCTCCCATCACTGATATTCAACTTTAATTCTCCTCATCCTATGATTTTGGATGTTGATTCATTTTCTAGGATAAATTAGTACCATCATATTTTTCATACTAAGAAAATCACTCTGCGTGAGGAGTCATATGAAAAGGTGCCCCTAATTCAACCAGTCATGCCTCATGATCTAAATGTGTACTTGAATAATCCAAGTACACATTACATCCTTCATCTAAGGAGGTTTTTTCTTTTGTATAAGGAACATAATCAGATCCCTTCCCTTTATCAACAATTTTGGATCTATATTCCCTCTTATAATACCCTTATTTTCCGCATCTCCAACATATCTTTATGAATCTTCTTGGAGATTTATATCTCCCACTTGAGGACTCACTTTTATTTCTATTATTGGAGCATCCTCCTATAGACAGGGCATATGTGTTCTAACCTTCCATGTTTTTCTATCTCATCTCGTCCGATAAAAATTATGAAACTATATTTTGAAACCTAAATTACTTTCATTAATATGTATGGAAAAAGCCAAACTATTCCATGAGTCTTGTAAAGGACACAATAAACTAATACACTTAACTTCATATAATATCTTAATATGAATAGATAATAGCTAACTTTCATAGCATTGAAGGTGTTTGGATGCTCTATCATTGATTTTCCATCATTAATCCTCTAGTTATACAACTTTTTATCGTATGAACCATTTGGTCACCATGAACTTACAATGATACAAATTCCATTACATATTCCATAATGAATTTGTTGTAGTTTCTCCCAAAACATTAAGTAATACTAGTTCTACCTGTCACAACCATATTTTTCTCTTTTCCTTTTGATCCAACTTGGTCTACTATTATGTCGACATCCCCATTGATGCAATACTTGAATCCATAGCGATACAATGATATTTTTCCACCAATAGATATTGCATTTTGATTTTCCACAGTTCAAAACTCAACCCATTAAATTTATTTATCTCAATTACTGAACTAATCATCGATTTATTTCACCACAAGAATTAGTTTTGTAGATCTCCTACCATAATAGGGTATATTGGAGGCCTAATAAATTTTGAAGAATGTAACTAGGTTTTCCCTTCATAATTGTATTTGAGTCATAATGAAATGTATTTATGAAGAGAAAGAAAAAATAAATTTTCTTATTATTATTATGACTTATTAAAGCACGGTTTTCATGCTTGGGTCATGATGTTATAGGTAAAAGTCCCCATTGAGGATTTCTAGGTTTTATATTGAGTCATTAGAGTAATTTTCCATTTTATGGGACCCTTCGTGGGCTTTTGAATCATGTAAAGATATTTTTTATTGTGTCAAATACATCATTTGTCACCTCCGCACCAATTCGTCCCACATTAAGGTAATTTGACCCACAAAAGAGGCTATAAATAAGGGAAGCTCGATTCATTTGGAGGATCATACACACAAGTTTGATATACAAGCCAAGGAAGAAGAAAAGTGTGAAGTTGCAAGAAGAAGAAGAAGAATTCCAGAGAAGGACAAAATCAAAGTTTTGGGCCATCTATCCCTCACACATGTGAAGTCACTAGTCTATTATAGTAAGTCAAAATTTCTCCTACTATTGAGTCAAATTTTCTGCTACTTCTACTAGGTTGAAGTTTATGTTTCTACTATTGGGTCAAAGTTTATGTTGTTTCTACTAGATCAAAGTTTATGCTGCTTCTACCAGGTCGAAGATTTGCTGCTACATCTAGGTACAACTTGTTGCTAGAAGGTTATCATCTGCAGAAGAAGGGAAGGGTTGACTTGGTGATTGGAGGGAATTTTTGTCTAGGTCAAGGAGTCTTGGATCATCCCGTGAAACTATTGAAGGAAGAGTTGTTGACTGGGTTTTTCCCTAGATAGGGTTTTTTTTTCCTAGCTATCTGCCTACATTTAGTGTCTTTGATCTTCGTGTTATGCTTCTGGTAATTTATTGATGAACTAAGTTAAAAGAAGAACATAAGAAATTTAATAAGAACATAATAATATCACAAGTAATTATCAACATAAAGAAAATATTTTTGCATTTCTGATTTTCCAACAAGAGAAATCTCTTAGCCACAAAATTATCCCCATGAAGCCAAAACAACTCTACTATGAAATGAATGTTTTAATCTTGTATATTTAATTGATACAAATAGATTTTTAATAAAAAAAATATGCATTGGAAAGAACAAACGTTAACACAAAGATTTACCCAGGAAACCTAAAACTAGGAAAACTAGAAATACTTTTCAATACTCTCCTCTTTATAGTATTACAATACAATATTTTATCGAGTGGTATCAATAAACTTCTAATACATTTAACCTATATTTAATAAATTTGTGTTTATTTAACCAAAACTATAAAACCATGGGCTAAACCACCATGCACCACAAAACTACTAAAATTAAGAATCGTGTGCCAAAAACCACCAAGGATAGATGCAAAAGGCCACCCATATGTTTTTTCATGAGGGATTCCCCCGCTTGTGGACCCCCTTTCTGTGCCCAATGAAACATATAACATGTGGATGTAATTATGCAAAAAATATAAGACATATCCAATACACAAAAATATTTGAACAACTAAAGCACCTTTTAACAACGTCCCTTATCCTCAACATTGCATATCCAAACAAGGATTTAACCATTTGTACACATGCCTGTAAGGAAGGAATCATATTATTTCTTATGCAAGAAGGGAACATAATTTGGAGCTCCCCTAATCTTATTATTCCAAGAAGCTAAATGATCATGAGCAACATTTTGTAACCCATGATTTCGAACTCACAACAACTATACATGCTGTGAATATGTGGAGGCATTACATATTAGGGAGAAAATTATTTTATCAACATATCATAGTGAACTGAGGTGTATGTTTGATAATCCTCATTTGAATTCTATATAATATTGTTTGATGGATCTTATTAATGAGTTTGGCTTCAAATTTTGGCACATAAAGGGGAAGGCAAATTGGGTGACATATGTGTTTAGTAAGAGCATGCAAAATATACATATGGAAACAATAAGAATTTGTAACTTGATACAAAAGAGAGAATTAAAAATTCATAGTAATGTGATGAGCGCTATAACTACGTGAAAAAATGTTTGGAACATGAGCCCAAGGGGCCAAAGTGCAGTGGGTGTTATCTGATAGAGGACATCCTGCTAATGTACAAGGGTAGGATGTACATACTAGAATTAGTAAATTTAAAAATATTTGTAGTGGATAAGCTCTATAGGAGGATTTATACAAGCCACCGAGACTATCAAAATATGATAACAACTATAAAGAAGTTTTACTATTGGCCCAAAATAAAGGATATTATAAATTAGATGCTAGATGTTTGGAGTGTCAATAGTTTGAAATGGAGCACAAGCATCTTGTTGAGTTATTACATCCCATATCAATTCTATAATTGAAATATATATATATTTCAAACGTTTTTATGAGTTTATACAATGCACAAACCTAAGAAATGGGAAGAATACCTACTCGTGGAAGAATTTACCTATAAGAATTGCTAGCAAGAGTGTTTGAAGATGAGTCCTTATATGGAAGAAAATGTAAGATACCTATAAGATAGTGTAATCTAGTAGATATGGATATGCTTGGACCAAATATGCTAAAACAATTAGAATAATAAATAATAAAAATAAAATAGAATATAAATTCTTAACAAGATTGATAGGAAAACTATATTGATCAAAACCTAACTCACAAAAAGTTCAAGGTGGGAGAGAATGTTTACCTCATAATCAAACGAAAGAGAAGTTCACTAAGAATGGTGGTTTGTTCTAAGCTAGCACCAAGATATAGTGGAACCTTTCAAATCAGAGAAAGAGTGGTTCCAATGGCCGATAGACTTTCTTTCCCTCCTATCATGAAAGAACTTGATGATTTCCATGTTTCATTGCATAGAAAATATGTATATAACTCTATTTATGTAATTGACTGGGCCGCAATTCAGGTGGAACTAAAAGGAGAATTCCAACCAAAACCTTTGTGCATCCTATAGAAGAAAAAAACTAATTTGCAAGACATAGCTATCATGCAAGTCAAGGAACAATGGAGTACTTCAGACCGGATGAAGCAACCTAGGAGTTAAAATATTTAATTAAAAAGGCATATCCATTTTTTTATTCTACAAATAATCATTTGAATGAATAGTAGAACATTGAGGATGTTTTTCCTTTAAGGGGGAGTGGATTGTAACACCCATATTTAATCCTCAAATCATGTAACATGTAAAACAAGAATAATGATGCTAGAATGTCCAGTGTGGATATGTTGATAGACTTAATTTGATGTAAATATCCATTTTAATTTAATATATTGCTAAATATGAAGAATAGAAAAAAAAAACACAAGATCCCAATGCTTGAGTGGGAGTTGAAACAAGAATTTGGGAAGTTTCCTATCTTACCTAAATTTTATGTACCAATTCCTTATTTTGTACTTGAGCCACCTAGCTTCTAGAAATTATGAGAAGGGATGAGAGTGGTATTAGACTACTCCAGAGGTATGGGTTATATACCCATTCTAGATATTTGGCATTGGCCTTGCATCCTAAGGAAGGGACCCATATTTTAATGCTAGGAGTGTGTGTGGGGGTTAGGGGAGTGTGTGTATGTAGTAGAGAGTAGATGGGGAATGTTGTGTTTAAGAAAAACAAAAGAGTGTATTCCAATGAACTAGTGGAGCTCGTGAGAAGAAAAGTAAAAAACACATGGGGGAGGAAGTGTGTCTCTAATAAAAGGTGATAGAGAACTCTTTATGGAATAATATGGATTATCTAGAAATTGTAATATTAATTGATTAGATAAGGAAAATAGTGTGATATTCTTTAGCCTAAGTTAGGGGGATAAGAAAATTTTGTAAATATTTTTTCTTGACTAAGCATGTAAGGAATTTTGAAGAAATCACTGAAGGAGAGAAGGGTTCCCTTTGTTTCGTAGAAACATGATGACCATATTGTAAGTATTAATAGGCCTTAAATTGATGGTTAAAAGGTATAATTTGTATTTCCTATATGTTGAGGATATCCACCTTCATGTCCTCTACAATAAATTGAATCAATTGATCCCTCGGTGAAACATACCCTTAGGGACACAAATCTAATTCTGGGTGGCCAACTAAAAGAAATTTGTAGTGTAGCTGATACTATGGTTGAGTGGAGATGCCCCCCCCCCCGCTTCATCAATTTCCATCTATCTTTTGTGAATTAGTTAAGTGTTTAAATCTTTTTGTCATTGAAATTTTATTTGTGTTCAACAGTTCATGGTTATTTCTATGATGGCTAATGAATATGTTTGTAATGATAATATAATTTTTTGGTGAAGAGAGATTGGATAATGGTTGTAAATTCATTTATATATAGAATTTTGAATGAAAAAGGAATTAGTAAGATATATTACGTATAATGGATATGGGTTGTATGGTTTTTTTAGTGCATAAGACAACTTGAGCCTAAGGATATTCATGTTTCTATTACTATGAATGGACATTGATAACCCACTAGTGGGGCTGAAATATGATATAACCTTAAATGGAAATAAGAAGAATCAGAGGTTCCCTTGATAAGAGACCTAAGAAATGGAATTTTAGGCCATTTTTTTGATGTTTATGAGGGATATCTTACAAAACACTTGTTAAGTGGTTTTGGGGACCATATTTACTCAAGCAGTTCATGCTATGTTGGTGCTTTAGCTTGTAAATTTTGGAGTTTGAAGTTAAATTTTGTAGTCAAAAGGAGTGAGAATAATATTATATTAGTTTGGATCAAGTTGTGGAATTAGATATTGACTATCATATGTTATTCTTTGGTGAAGAAGCCCAATTTAGGGTAGAGATTTTGGATACCTTGATAGGCTAGTGAATACTTCTATATTTTTAAAATTATTCTATGCTAGTATCTTCTTGGTTAAGAGTCCTTTTCAGTCCTTATTTGAGGAACAACGTATTTTATTTCTAGTCATTGGTCATATGGTCCAACAAGAGTTGTGACCATGATCATTTCCTTGAGGAGCTTAAGTGAAAAGTTCTCTAGTTGGACCAACCTACATTCTCTTGGAGACTTTCTTCATTCTCTTAGTGGCTTGTGTTGAGAAGTGTAAAAAGAAAGTCTCGATTTGAGTTTGTCTTGGTCAAACTGAGAAAATTAGAATTTCCACCTCAACAGACAACATGGAGGCAGTTAAGTCAAGCGACATGGTTCTTTTCACTCAATTAATTAAGTAAATTCAAGTTCGAGTTAGAGGGATTGCAGTTCATTTATGCATGTGTGATTGCTAATTTGTAGTAATCGAGTTTAGTTATTTCCAATTGTATTCATGTAAAATAGTTATAACTATAGGTAGAACTAGCTGGAGGTCATTTGTGTAGTGGGATAATAGTCTCACTCATTGGTCATCCAATTAGCTGATCAATCAACCAAAAATATTTAGTGCATGGAGAGACTTTGAGTTCCCCACCTATGATGGAGATTCCAAGGCACTGTAATATCAATTGTAGACTAGTCTTGAGTGTACATGTGTTGCATCCATTTAGAGATCCAACCTTGGGAATTGCAAAATCAATTGGAAGAAATTTCCTAAAAAATAGGCTCCTAATTCCTCAGTATTTTCACAAGGAAATAGGGTCTCAAGAAGTGGATGAAATTGACAAAGTTTGGGTCATATCTTATCATCGACTAGAGAGAAAAGTTATTCACCTTCACATTGAGCTCAAAGTGAGAAAGAAATTGTAATACATTATCTATTCATACGATTAATGAAAGCATGATTAAGGGGTTTTTACTGGTTGGTTTCCCCTAGATAAATCTATGTACTTGTGTATGTGGTTGATGCATGTTCATGAATGTTGTTCTAAATTGTGAACTAATTTGCGTAGAGCAATAGAGTAGAATTGTGTCTCTTTATTTATATTAAATTTATTGAGAAGTTGTAATTATATCACCATATGTCTACATGGTATCAGAGCATGATTCACATTAGAACAAGAATTTTGAAGTTATTCCTCAAGAAGTTTGAATTTACAACTTCAGTGTAGAAAGATATCTTCAGATTTAGGAGATTGTATTTCAGTGGAATGAGATTGAAGTATGCCTTGGAAGGAAGCTCCAATTTAATTTATTGGAAGTATTTCATGGAGGAAATTCTTGATGAAAATGGATTTCTAGAATACATCAAGAAAGATGTTGCAAAACTAGTGGCATTTGATGCACAAAACCTAGCCCAATAGAAGAAATATGTAACCAAGGCGAGGAGAATAATCTTGGAGGGAGTTCAAGACCACATTGTCTCAAATATCCACGGAAAAGAAACTCATTTCAAAATGTTGAAGGAACATACTTAGTTATTCGAGAATAAACGTGACTATAGAAAATTGGCCCTCAAAGAAAACCTTGAAAATATTAAGATGGAGAAGAATGATATTATTCTGCAGAACCTCTTCAGGTTTACATAAGCTGGGATGAGCCTATAGAGGTTGGTGCAAATGTTGCATAAGAATACTTGGTGAGTCTATACATTCTAGGCCTTCCCAAAAGGTGGCATAGCTACTAGGACTCAATGAATGGGAGCGAGAAATTACTAAATATGGAACGCCTATGGTCTAATTTGGTACAAGAAGAGATCAAGCGAAATACCATAGATGGAAGTTCATCGAAGGGAGAGGATGAAGAAAATGTTTCATTGGTTGGAAGGGAAATAACGGAAAAGGGAAGAAATATCAAACCAAACCAGATTCAAGCCAAGGGCACAAGAATAAAGACTTGTCCAAAATAAAATGCTTCAATTGTCATGAATTCATGCAGCATTGGATTCACATTTTGAGCTAGACTTCACCCTTATCATATGCATGGCCAACACTTTTATAGGGAGTGTGTGGTACTTGGATTCACGTGCCTCATTCAACATGACAGGGTGTAGAGATTTTTTTAGTGACCTGGAGGAGAAAGATATCCATATGGATATTGAGCTTGGGGACGACTAAAGGTATAGTGCTACTAGGATGGGCACAATATGTTGAAATGTGGCAACAAGAATATTCCAATTTTAATTTGTCCTTGAATTAAAATTCGAATTTAGTCTCACCAATTGCTTGAAAAATAATTAATTAATTCATCTTGAGTTAATTAGTTGGAGAAATTCAAGCTAGAAGTCTTTTTGAAGGCATGCAATAGTTATCCCTTTGATTGAGGAAATTATCCCTTAATTAAGGAGATAAGGATGAGTTGTAATTGGTTAGCTCAATTAACTGAGTTAAGTTCAGTTCAATTAGTTCCAAACAGTTTGAGGAACTAATTGTGAGTTAATTCAGTTAATGCATGCATGCATGAAACTAGTGTACTCTAGATAACTAAATATTCTCTCATAAATAATGCATGCATGTCAATTCAGACAAAGACCTAGTTGACATTAAAGGTAGGGATAGTGTAATATCAGTTGCAAGAATTTTCCTATAAGAAAAACTCTTGCATGGAGAAGGAATTCATTCCTTGAGATTTGTAAAATTTTATAATGTGTTGGAGCAGTGTGCGAGATCAGTTTCACACAAGGTTATAGTTGGAGCAACTAGGGAAAACTACGCAAAGAAATAGGAGGCTTGGAGGATAGAGGAGAAGGCATATGAGTTGTCTATTCCGCCTATGAGAAGTAGTGAGGGATTGTACTGAGAGCTCGATAGATATGAGAGCTAAAGCTGTGTGTAATCTTGAGATATTTCCACTTGTATGATAATACACGTAGCAGGGTTTTTAGCTGAGGCTTCCCCCCAGAGTATTTTTCTATGTTTCATGTGTATTGATTTTTCTTCTCTGCTATATGTGTTCGGTTTGATCTTGCTCAAATCAATTACGCTTCCGCAAGTTTGATTGTCGAAGTAGATTGAGTATTTTTCTTTAGTATATTGCATTATCAGGTTAATCTACAATGGGAATTTCTACATTGTATCAAAGCAAAGGTGATCAAAGCTATGAACAATATACTGAGAAGGGAAATTCAAAGTTTTAAGTTCTCGATTGTAGGTACAAAATCAAATTCTTATCACACCTCAAAGTTCACCAATGGTGTTCAATGGCTTGAGACTCGAATATGCACTGGATGGCAGCTCAAATTACATGGCATGGAAGGATTGCATGGAAGTGGTATTAGAAGAAAATGGTTTGAAGGAATTCATTGATCAAGAAATCTCCAAGCCAGTTGTAGCTAATGCACAAGAATTGGTTGAATGGAAGAAGTGTGTGGCGAAGACGAGAAGGATTCTTCTAGAGGGTGTTCAAGACCATATTGTCTCGAGTCTCCATGGGAAGGAGACTCCATTTTCAATGTGGAAGACATTGAAGGACCTATATCAGAATAGTAGCGACCAAAGGAAACTGGCACTCAAGGATAAGCTTCAGAAAATCAAGTGTGAGAAGGGCAATACCATTTCTACATATCTGAAAAATCTCACCACCTATAGAGATGAGCTTGTTAGTGTGGGAATAATGACAATCGATGATGATATGGTGAGCCTTACTCTCCTCGGTCTTCCAAAAATCTAGAATAGCTACCAGGACTCAGTGAATGAAAGAGAGAAACTACTAGATTGGGAATGACTATGGTCATATCTGATGTAGGAGGAGATCAGGAGGAGCACTAGAGATGGTTCTTCATTTAAGCATGATGATGAAGAAAATCTAGCCTTAGCAAGTAAGGCAAGGAAAGCGGAAGGGAAGGCTTCCCATTCCAAATCGAATTCTTCTCATGGTGGGAAGAAAATTGACAAATCTAAAGTGAGATGCTTTAATTGTCATGAGGTGGGCCATTATGCAACTAATTGTCCATTGAAGAAATCCAAGAAGGGATCCTTGAAAGGATCAAAAGGTGAGGCACTAGCCTCTCAGTTCAAATTGTATTTTACCCTCATCTCATGCATGGTTTCATTGATGGTGGGTTGTGTCTGGTATCCGGACAATGGATCCTCATTCCACATGACCGAAGACAAAATTTTATTCAGTACCTTAGAGGAGAAAGAACTCAAGATGCGCATAGAGATGGGTGATCATTGAAAGTATTGTGTTTCAGGAGAAGGCATGGTTTCTTTTCAGAGGGAGCATGGAGCTCCTCTCACCCTGATTGATGTAAAGTATGTGCCTAGATTGAAGAAGAACTTGGTATCAGTTACGATGTTGGAGGACAAAGGATATGATGTTGCCTTCAATAAAGGAAAGTCATTCCTAAGACACATAGCCATGGGTCGGACCAAGAGGATTGGAATTCGAGTGAAGAATCTCTATAAGATAGAGGTAGATGATTGTGCTGCATTGAGTTTGAAAGCAGAATTGGTGCAAATCCAAGACATTGGTGAGCTATGGCATAGGCGGTTGGGCCACTCGCATCATGGGGCCTTGAAGATAATGCAACATATTTCTACCAGACTTCCCAAAGGTAAACTTGGACAAATGGACACATGCAAAGGTTGCACCTTGCAAAAGTACACCAAGTATTCCTTTCATGATCAAGACAGTCGAGCTGAAGCAATCTTGGAGCGAGTTCATGTTGATGTGTGTGGACCATTCTCAACAGTATCCAGCACAAAATAAAGGTATTATGTGATTTTCGTTGATGATTTTTCTTGTAAATGCTGGATCTATTTCATGTAGAAGAAGGATCAAACCTTCTCAAATTTTTGTGAGTTCAAAACTTTGGTTGGGAAATAATCAGGGAATAAGATCAAGGCCTTGAGAAGTTACAATGGTGGAGAGTATGTCTCTCAAGAGTTTAAGGACTTATGTGCAGTGGAAGGAATTAAACAAGAGTTGACAGCACCTCATAACCCACAGCAGAATGGGGTGGCCGAGAGGAAGAATAGAATGATTTTGGGGGCAGCTCGGGCGATGTTGCATGACCAAGGCCTACCACTTCATTTGTGGGTTGAGCCAGGCAACAGAATGGTCTATTTACATAATAGAAGCCTGCATCGCATACTTGGGATGAAGACACCAGAGGAGGCTTTCTCCCGGAAGAAACCTTATGTGGGTCACTTCAAGATCTTTGGCTCATCGGTATATTGCCATGTGACCAAGGATGCCTGGAAGAAACTTGAGTCGACAGCTGAGTTGGGAATACTTATGGGGTACACTAATACACCTCACAACTATCGGGTGTACTTGGCTACCAGTTGGAGGACAGTGGTTCACAAAGATCTCAAGTTTGATGAGCAGAAGGCCATGTGAGTTTCCCTTGAGAGGGAGCTCTAACTATAGGCTATGGAGGAACTTTTGGTTCCTAAGGAGGAGGATCCTTAGACTGATGCAGAGAATCTGCATGCAGAGGTTCTAGGAGCAGAGACATCCACTGAAGCAGAGTCGTCCAAAGAGGGATGGAAGTGTAGAAGAGAAGTTGAAAAATTGTTGTTGGATGCGAGAGAGCATGTGGGAGAACCATCTTCTCAGCGTAGACATAGGAGGTCACCTGATAGGTACACTGGATACATGGCCCTTGTTGAGGAATGTGTTGAGACCAAGCCATCTTCCTTTGAGGAAGAAATGCAGCAACCGATTTGGGTTGATGCTATCGTGGAGAAGTATGACTCCATAGTTCAGAACAGTGTTTGGGATGTGGTTCCAAGACTAGAGAACAAGTTAGTTGTGAGTTTATGTTGGCTTTACAAGGTAAAGCAAGCTATTGATGGTAGTGTGGAGAAACATAAAGCAAGATTTGTTGCCTGTTGTTTCTCACAGGTGTAGTGGGTCGACTATGATGAGGCTTTTGCTCCTGTAGCAAGGTACTCATCTATCAGATCAATGTTGGCACTATCAGCAAAGATGGGTTGGAAGATCCATCAGATGGATGTGAAGACTGCATTCCTCAATGGCAAGATTGAGGAAGGGGTGTACATAGAGCAGCCGAAAGGTTTTGATACCTTCGATCATGAGTCGCATGTGTGCCAAATCAAGAGAGCTTTGTATGAGCTAAAGCAAGCACCTCATGCTTGGTACACTAGGATCGATAACTACTTCACTGGGTTGGGCTTCACAAAGAGTGAAGTAGATGTGAACCTGTACCACATCATGGTAAAAGGTAAGTAGTTTATCATTGTTCTTTATGTTGATGATCTCATATTGACAGGTGATGATCAGTTGATCATGTCTTGCAAGGATAACCTTTCAAGAGAATTCAAGATGAAAGACATGGGTCTCATGCACTACTTCCATGGCATGGAAGTGTGGCATAAGGATGAGGAGTTGTTTGTGTCTCAGGGCAAGTATGCCAATGAGATACTCAGGAGATTCCACATGGAGAAGTGAAAGCCCTTGCAGACTCCTCTAGCAGGTAACTGGAGGAAGGAGGATGCTACTTTAGGAGAAGTAGTAGAAGCTATTGTGTATCGACAGCTTGTGGGTTCACTGATGTACTTAGTGAACACACAACCATATTTGTGCTATGCGGTGAACCAATTGAGCCAAGCTATGGTTCAGCCTACCAAGATGTTTTAGAAGGCGGCCAAGCATGTTTTGAGATAACTCAGAGGCACATCTCAGTGTGCATTATGGTACAGACGGACCGAGGGAGTGAAGCTATAAGGCTTCACAGATGAAGATTGGGTAGGGAGTCCATCAGATTGGAAGAGCACATCAAGACGAATTTTCAACCTTGGGTACGCTACAGTTTCTTGGTACAACATGAAACAAAGGTCGGTTGCACTCAGCTCAGCAGAGGCTAAATACATGGCTACAAGTTAGGCAGCATGTGAGGCCATTTGGATGCATAAAATTCTAGTTGGTTTGCTTGATAAGGGGATGGATCCAACTGTGATCTATTATGATAATCAGAGTTGTATCAAACTCTCTGAGAATCCAGTATTTCATGACAGGTCCAAGCACATTGACATTCAGTATCATCATCTCAGAGACTGTGTGGCAAGGAGGATCATGTTGTTGTAGTATATTTCAACCGAGGAGTAAGATGCTGACATTTTGACTAAGGCATTGTTGAAGTGTAAATTTGATTTCCATAGAGACAGGATCAAGGTGGTAGATAATCCCTTTCTTGTTGAGAGGGAGTGTTGAAATGTGGCAACACGAATATTCCAATTTTAATTTGTCCTTGAATTAAAATTGAGAATTAAAATTCGAATTTAGTCTCACCAGCTGCTTGAAAAATAATTAGTTAATTCATCTTGAGTTAATTAGTTGGAGAAATTCAAGCTAGAATTCTTTGTGAAGTCATGCAACAGTTATCCCTTTGATTGAGGAAATTATCTCTTAATTAAGGAGATAAGGATGAGTTGTATTTGAGTTGTAATTAGTTAGCTCAATTAACTAAGTTAAGTCCAGTTCAATTAGTTCCAAACACTTTGAGGAACTAATTGTGAGTTCAGTTAGTTAATGCATGCATGCACGAAACTAGTGTACTCCAGATAACTGAATATTCTATCATAAATAACTCATGCATGTCAGTTTAGACAAAGACCTAGTT
>APFE030232257.1:0-13135 GCA_000404065.3 Pinus taeda | reverse complement strand
CTAAATTTCCTTGCAGACTGTGTGAAGGTGATGATTCCCTCCACCACTGTCCCTTCCTAGAAGAAGCTAAAAGAGTCTTGGATAACTGTCCTGCTTCACCGCTACGGCTTCCTCTTGGATAAAAGAAACTCTTGCTGAGTCCATCACTAGTTGAAGATGGGACTAACACACCTTTGTGGTTGGTCGAAGCATCTATCATTGAAGATAAACCCTCTAAGTCCACACCAGACCACAGTCAACAGGTCGAGATGGTAGTTGACCTAGTCTTGTCTTCAGAAGGTCTACCTTCAAATGATACAGTCACCAAAGAGAATGAGAACGACACAATTCAAATTCTTTTCATAAACACAGACTCTGATGAACATGGGGGAAATCTACCCATTCCTTTACCACAGGAAGGAAGTTCATCAGAGATGTATCCGGTTTTTTATTCGGTCCCACCTCCAAGCAATCTAGTCATTTGCTTCGATTGGAATGTACTAGGTAGACCCCATCTACCATCTAATGTACCATTCTAAATCATAGTACAAGCTTATATAATGGTCATGGTTGGTACTGTCATAGATGAAGGGGATTCTATGAGTATCCTTTCCTTAACTGCTTGGAAAGCACTTGGTTCGCCATCGCTTCTGCTTGAGATGCAAAATCTGATAGGCTTCAACAAAGGAACCAGTCGACCGTTTGGGATCCTTCCAAATTTGCCTAGAACTTTGAGAAGGAAAATCGTCTACTTGCACATAATGGTAGTCCAAGTACCTTTAGATTATAATATACTCCTTGGACATGACCATATTTATAGCATGGGAGCTATTGTTTCCTCACTCTTTCGAGTGATGTGTTTTCCGCATTAAGGCAGAATAGTCCAGCTCGTAGACCAGCTTTCATTCCCCAATTCACACGTAGCTAATAGTCAAGTCCCATCCCTAACTAGTCTTTTTGCACAAGAAATGTCTCATCAACTTCCAGATTGTCCACCTGATGAGCACGAGTGATTTGGTGATTGTGACTGAAACCTAGGGGGCATGTACCCTGGTCTACTTCGATAGGAAAACTTTAGGTATAGGGCAGGTTTCCGCAGAGGATATATGACCAGTCTGACACACCCGTCGATTTAGGAAAATGGGATTAGACTGGAATAAGATTCCCTCGTCAAAGTTATGCATGTGGAGGCGACTACGCCATTCACCTTTGTCTATTTTGATGGACATCGTCAAGGAAGTGTTTTGTCTGCGACGCGGATGGAACAATCTTGCAAATGTGAGAACTTTCATATGGTAATCTAGAAACTATACTTCGCTCTACCTGGGGGCATCCAAACCTTTTGTATGCAATTGAAAAGTGACCAGCATAACTCTAACCCCATAGTTTCTACTGGCTTCAACTTCTTAAGTTAGGTGATTGGTCTAATCAACCATTCACCTTTGCAAGGGCCAAATGGCACCGACAAAGTAAAGGAAGAGTTTTCCTACCTAACCCCAGTATTTAATTAACCCCTAGGACAGTAGTTGGTTGTTCCTGGCTTGCATGCAAAAGGCTGCGAAGCAAATTTTCGAACGGGGCAAGCTCCTAAAAAATTAACCTATCGATGAGACGTCCTTATTATACGACTGGCACGAGCAGTTTTACATGAAATTCAAGCTCGTTAAAAAATAAACCTAGAAATGAGCATATGTTCCACTAGAGTTTAAGCTCATTAAAAAATGAACCCACCTTCAGTAAATAACCATTGTGATCGCATTATCATCAGCTTTTGAGCCTAGGTCATGTTCTTACCATTACCTCCACTCTTTTTTTAGCTGATCATATGCATCCATTTGTTTGTTTACCCCTTTCGAGGAACAGCTGCAATGAGTGATTCTGTTAGACATCTTCTTTACACTTCCATGAATGAAAAGTTCCAAAACTCACCTGGAACCAGCTGCTACCCGAAAATATCACTCATTCCTTAAAAAACAAGTCTCCTTTAAGCTCTTTTCATCTAACTCGTAAAATATGAAAAGATTGCTGAACAATAGGCCTCTCTAGCTCGTTAAAGCGATCAAAAGTGCTATCCCTCCTCTAGATTTTAATATTTTTGGACCTGAGGGATCATTACACAAAAAGATAGAGCACTTGTCTTCTTCAGCTCATTAAAACTATCAAAAACTCATCCCTTTCGTATTATTTTACACTTTTTCATACTTAAAGGATTATATTACGAAAAAGGAATATTGGAGTTTTCTTTTCGTCTCTTTTCAGACTCTTTAAAACTGAAAAGAACTGAGTTATTGTTGTTGTTAAACTCATTAAACCAATAGCAACAAACTTGTCCATGTAGACAAGAGCGAGTTTCACTATCACTAAGCTCTTTAAAACATAGTGACAGGTTTGCCCAAAGGGTGAATTATAGAACAAGCATATGTTATCCTCCTCAAGCTTCACAAAAATAAAGAGGTGTTGATCAGCAATCACTGGGGAAAAATTGGGAAGAAAACTTGAAGAAGCTTTATTGGTAGCAGGTCGCTCTTGAACATGACGATTTCACTCTGTCACTATGATTGAGTCAGGTTGGGTTATTCCGTTCACGAGTCATATCACCATTGGTCCACAGTACCATGCATTTTTGGGGTTAATGCTACCAATCCATTTCAGTGTCACTGATATGTTCAAGAGAAGTCTCTCAAAGAATTCATCAACCCAGCTTATGTCTCATCCACTGCAATACCTTCATGCTTCATTCTTTCATGACCGCCACCCTGAAGCTTGTATCATTAGATGCAAAATCATTTTCTCCATTTCATGTCGTAGATGTGGGATTCATTAAGGCCCTCCTATGACGGGTCACTTCTTGTCGACATTAGCTCATTATCCAAGAAGTCAACTTATGAACAACCCCTTAAGTACTTTGAAGCTTGCATGCCTCAATGGCAAGTTTCTCACTTCTGGCAATAGGTTTACATCAATGGCATCCCACCGAAATATTTGGCGTGGTGTTCAACATCGACTCATGTATTCACACCATGTGAATTGTGCTGCAGTACCTTGAGGGTCATCATCATCATTGGTGATTCCTCTCACGCCTTTAAACAACTTACATCATTAGCTGGTAATCAGGCGATGTCTTTCCATGTTCGACGTCAGAACATCTTTTCACATCGACCCACTTGTACTTTGGGTGAAGATTGAATAAGTTTTGAAGACCCCGGATGTAGTTTCATCCATCGGGGTTGTGATATATTTTGGAAAATAAAGACATCAAATGTACATCATTGCTGCACAGGTAATCATCCAAGCCAAAGGATGATGACTCTACCAGAATCATCAGTCTGGCACACAAACGGTTGTCTGTCCTATGTACATGAAAATGAATTTATAAAGCTGAGCATGGGAATGCCCGCCTCAGCTAGATCATGAAAATATTATGGAGATAATGTATTGCATTGTATCTTATTACAGGTCACCTTCTAGTTCGAAAAAACCTTGGATCCTCATGATAAAGCATTTCACCCGACATCAGAAGATTTACCACCTCATGCTTTAGGGGGAAACTGTTATAGATATGTTTGGGCATAGAAACCCCAATCACATATGTCCATAAACCAAGGGATTTTAAGTCCCTAAAAGTGTCTTTTCATACCCTAAAGGAGCAAGGTCAGCTGATTACATCATCTCCCATAAGTTCTCCATGAAAAACTACTCAGAACTGGTCAAAGCTGGACCATACAGACTGCTCAGTGCTAAGGGTGTGATGCATCTCACCTACCACATGCAAAAAGTGCAATCCATACTGAAAAGCCCTTCTGTTGGGTGCAATGAGCGAGAGCAAACAAATGGCAGAGGCAGTTGGCTAGGTGGAAACCCAAAGAATCTTCTACAAGCTACTCATTTGACACTTGCCTCTCTGAATTCGCCCAGGGATGAGTAAGAGATCATGAAATCTCCAAGTGGAACCAAGAACTATCAGAGAGATGACACTAATAAAAATCCTAGAATCTGACTCACCCACCTGCAAACATCTATATATGGATCCGTCATCCTAGAGATCCAAAGGCTAGAATTTTGTATTTTGTAAGGAAGTGTTATTAGTTTCTCGGTGCAACATTGTATTGTTGGGTGATCTAAGATTTTCATGAGGTGAAGAGGGCTTTCATGCTGGGAGGATGGTGCTGGGTCAGACCAATGGGTTGTAATCCTCTCTTCTATTGCTTCTATCAATAAAGCTATTTGAGTTTTCCTCCATGCTATTGTGTATCTTTGAATCTTGTATTGATATATGCATTTGTATGGTTAATATACATCTGATCCTATGTTGTTTATGGTTATAGATCTCTATGCTTTGATGGTATTATGTTTCTTTGACTCCACAACTGTTCTTTGAAGTGAGACAAGTGAGGAAAGAGTGGTAAAGATCTGCCAAAGGGTAAAGGAAACAAGCAAGGAGCCAAGCGAAACACTAAGGTTGGTGCTCTCTGCTTCTTTCTTATCTATCTCTCATAAAGGAAAACACAAGTGACTTTAGTTTGTTTGTTTCTAAGATAGCTACCTGTCTTAGTGGGACTAGCAGCTCTAAATGGACACTATTTTTCCCAATGACAAGGATGAATGCAAGGGTTGTACCTGGGGGAAGTATGTGAAATCCACATTCCATGATCGAGAAAACAAAGCACATAGTCTTGGAAAGAGTCCACTCTGATTTTTGTGGACCCTTTTCAATAGCCTCCACTACCACACATAAATTATATTTTATTTTTATTGATGATTTCTCAAGGATGTGCTAGATCTTCTTCATGCAAATTTTGATGAATTCAAGGCACTATTTGAGAAAGATACCAGAAATAAAGTAAAGGCTCTCAAGAGTGACAATGGAGGTGAGTATGTTCTGAATAACTTCAAGGATTTATGTGCAAAAGAAGGCATTCAAAGAGAGGTCACAACACCCCACAACTGATAGAAAAATGGGGTAGTTGAGAGGAAGAAGCAGAGCATTGTGGGAGATACGGGAGCTATGCTACATGACCAAGGGTTTCCATTACATTTGTGGGCAGAGGAATGTAACACAATAGTCTACTTGTAGAACTAGAGTCCTCATCAAATTCTTGGTATGATTACACTAGAGGAGTATTTATCGGGGAGAAATTCAGATGTGTCTCATTTCAAAAAATTTGGAGCCTCTGCTTACAGCCATGTCTTCAAATATTTGAGGAAAAAAATTGAGCTGACAACAAAGTTGGGAGTTTTTGTGGGTTACGCCGAAACTCCACACAACTATCTAGTGTACTTACCTTCCCTCATAATGAATGTTGTGTGAAGAGATGTAAATTCTGATGAAGAGAAGGCAATGCGATGTTCTCTTGAGAAGTACATTTAGATCCAACCTGAAGAGGATATTTTAGCTCCAAAGGAGGAGCCTCAGGATGTTGTGGAGCAGTGACAAATGGAGGATTAGAGGGGAGGAAGAGTGGAGACATCCACTCAAGAAGAACCATCTAGAGAAGGTATAAAGTGAACCAGGGAAGTTGATAGATTGGTGTAGCATGTGAGGGAGAATGTGGGAGCTACTTGAAATTTTTGCAAGAAAAGGAGGTCACCTGATAGGTACACTGGCTACATAAATTTAATGACTGAGCTTGTAGGGACTGAGCCATCCTATTTTTAAGAAGAAGTTGAGCAACTAGTTTAGGTTGATATAATGATGGAAGAATATGAATCCATCATGAAGAACAGTGTTTGGGAAGTGGTCCCAAGACCGATAGATAAATTAGTTGTGTGTTCAATATGGATCTTCAATGTTAAGCATGCAGTAGTAGGAAGCATAGAGAAGTAAAAGGCCATATTTGTGGCCAAAGGATTCTCTTAAGTTGAGGTAATTAACCATGAGGAAACCTTTGCTCCCATAGCAAGGTATTCATTCATTAGATAAATTATTGCATTGGATGTGTAGGTGGGGTGGAAGATCCATTATATGGATGTAAAAACAATATTCATCAATGGTGTTATTAAGGAGGAAGTTTACATCGACCAAACAAAAGGCTTTAATACATTTGATTGGGAGTCTCATTTATGTTGACTCAGGTGAGCATTATACGGTATCAAATGTGCACCCTGAGCTTGGTACACTTAGATTGATAGTTATCCCACTAGATTGGGCTTCACCAAAAGTGAAGTGGATGCAAACCTCTATCATATCTCGGTAGAATGTAAATTTTTTATCATTGTTTTATATGCTGATGATTCAATATTGATAGGTGATGAGAAGCTAATCAAATATTGCAAGGAGGACCTTGCAAGGGAATTTGAGATGAAAGACATGGGTCTCATGCACTATATCCTCAAGCTGGAAGTATGGAAAGATGATGGGGAATTGTTTGTGTCTCAAGGAATGTGTACCACCGAGATACTGCAAAGATGCCACATAGAGAGCTGTAAGCCCATTGAGACACCTCTAGCGACCAACTATTCAAAGGATAATGCCACTTCAGGTGAAGACGTTGATGTTATCATTTACCGGTAGCTAGTGGCTTCACTGATGTGTCTTATGAACACACGATCGGATATGTGCTATACAATAAACTAGTTGAGTCAAGCTATGGCTAAGCCAACCAAATTGTATTGGAAGGGAACAAATCATGTCTTACAGTTCCTCAAATGCACTACCCAATATGGATTATGGTACATATAGACACAGGGAGTGAGTTGTGTGGCTTCAAAGATATAGATTGGGTAGGGAGTCCATCTGACTGAAGGAGTACATCAGCTGGAATTTTCAATGTTGGGTCCACAATAATTTCTTGGTACAACAGGAGCCAAAGATCTATGGTGCTTAGCTTAACAGATGCTAAACACATGGCTGCAAGTCAAGTAACATGTAAGGTGATATGGATGAGAAAGATATTTACGAGATTATTTGGTTAGGAGATGGATCCAACTATGATCTATCGTGATCATCAGAGTTCCATTAAGATCTCTAAGAATCTGGTATTTCACGAATGCTGCAAGCATATAAATATTTGGTATCATCATTTATGGGACTATGTGCAAAGGAGGATAATGTTTCTGCAATACACTCTGATCTAGGAACAAGATGCTGAATTATTGACAAAGGATTTGTCAAGAGGGAAGTTTGAATTCCACAGGTACATGATAGGGGAGGTTGAAATCCATTTCATTCTAAGAGGGAGTGTTGAGAAGAGTAGCAAGAAAGTCTCAATTTGAATTTGCCTTGGTCAAATTGAGAAAATTCGAATTTCTACATCAACAAACAATTTGGAGGTAGTTAAATAAGGTGACATGGTGTTTTTCACTTAGTTAACTTAGTAAGTTTGAGTTAGAGGGCTTCGAGTTCAGTTATGCATGTTTGATTTCTAATTTATAGCAATCCAGTTCAGTTATTTCTAGTTGTATTTAATTAAACTAGTTCCAATTGTTGATAGAACTAGTTGGAGGTTAGTATGCATATAGTTTGAGTTCCCGAGTTGTGATGGATATTCTAGGGTAGTGTAACATCATTTATAGACAAGCCTTGAGTGTACATGTGTTGCATGCAGTAAAAGGTCCAACCTTGGGAATTGTGCAATAAATTGGAGGAAAATTTCTAAAAAATAGGGGCCCAATTCCTTAGGATTTTCTCAAGGAAATGGGGGCTCAAGAAGAGGCATAAATTGATTATGTCTAGGTCAGAGACTTTCATTGAGTAGAGAAGAAGGTTATTCACTTCCAAGTTGAGCTCAGAGCGAGCAAGCAATTGTAATTAATTCTTTATTCATCTGATTAATGCAAGCTAGATTAAGAGGTTTTTACTAGTTGTTTTCCCCTAGATAAATCTATATACTTGTGTATGTGATTAATGCATGTTTGTGAATGTTATTCTAAATTGTGAATTAATTTCCACATAGTAGTAGAGTAGAATCGTGTCTCTTTATCATGGTAGGTGACATGGAATCTATAAATTTTGAATTTTGTAAAATGAAAGATCTGGGTTTTTTTTCTAGATATGAATGGATTTAAATGAATCTATAAATTTTGAAAACCCCATATGGTTGAATGGGGTATTTATTGTGGGGATCTAGTGTAGTGTGGTGGGTTCTAATAAGGACTAAGAGAATGCCATGATGCTGATGTGGAGATTGGGTGGAAACTGAGAGATCAATGACATAGATGGAGAAAGGATTGTAAATCAATATTTTTAGGTTTGGAGTTTTTAAAGGGGCTTATGAAAAATATTGATTGTGAATGTATATTGAGCTTCTAAAGGACTAACATGAATATGAAATTTCACAAAAACTATAAAACACTAAGCATAAATGCTACAAAACACTAAAGCAAGGGATTCTTGGAAATTCCATATCCTAATAAGAGTAGTGGGATGATTCCCCCCCTTGAGGATGTAGTCATATGCATTGATGATGTGTGGAAAGGGACTACTATATAGAAACTAGTTATACATGACATGGAATTGTACAATGGGGACATCAAGGAAAAAATGAGTTCCCCATATGTTTCATGTGGCAATGAAATTATTGCTAGTGTGGTGATTAAGAGTCCAAATTTTGAAAAGGGCATATCTTTATTTCTATAGATCATATTTTTATGGAATTCATATTCTTGGAAAGTTATCAACGAGTAGACGGTAATGGTAATCTTAGAAAGGAGTTTCAATTTGGTTAAAGAAGTAATAATTTTGGTAACCTCGTCTCCATAACATAGCCTTAGAGGTTGGTTTTAGACATCATAGTCCCTTAAAAAGTCCTTGAGGGGGTTCAATGACATTACGAGATGATGGTTGAGGTATGTAAGTGGTCTAGATGGTGAAAACATAGTAGACAAAATGATGGTGATTACATAAGGGGCAATTTGGTGGTGTTGTATGGGTGTAGCCATGGGGGTGGATAGTGATAGACCTTGATGGGTTGTATAGGAGATGGAAGCACCCTAGGAGATGAAAGTGGTATCTTATGAGCTAGGGTAAGGTGGTGAAAGATGAAAAATGCCTTATATCCAAGGGAAAATAATGGGTGTAATGTGGGTGGTGGTGAAGGATATGATGTTGATATTATAACCTATAATAAAATGAGTCAATATACACACAAATTTGTAATATTTTATTAGTTAATGAAAAATAAGTCAACAAAATACACATTTAAACAAGATTGATCTAGACATAGTAGACCTAAAAAGGGAATGATATGTCCATTCTAGGTGGATGCATTCCATCACTAGATGACACCATACCCTATAGAATATTAAATGAAGGCCATGACTATACCCAAACCAAAATGAAATTTAAACTCAAAGAATTTAAAATATGCATTGAAAACATGTAACAAATTTTTCATGGAGGGATCATTTTAATTCTCCATACTTGAGTGTATAGCACACCAAACAAGTTGAATACTACTGTTTTTGCATTATTAGCATAAATAGTCATTGATGCATCTAATAGTGTTAAGGATTTGTTATCTAAGTGTAGCCACTACATATATCATATAACTAGATATATGAAAAGCATAAAATAATATGTGTGTGTGTGTGAACAAAATAGAAATGGTCAAAATACCACTAGTAGAAAATGGTGAAATTAGTGACTAGGTGACTAAAAAAGTTAGTCACCACAACCTTTCCAAGTGAAATACTACCAAAAATTAGCAATATTAAGAGACCCAACTAAAGATGACTAGCGTAAATGACTATTTTAGACACCAGTTAAAATATATGACTAGCTAATAAGTAATACTACTAAAAATGACTAACATAAATGACTAATTTAGTCTAGAAAAAAAAATATGACTACCTAACAAAAACTACAATAATATGAATTAGTCATTTATGTTAGTCGTTTTAATTTCATCACTTCCACAATCTAAAATTAGAAGTCATAGGGGATTCAAAGCTTGTTTTATATTGGGTGAAAGGGTATACTTCCTTGTACACTTCTTTATTGGATCAAAGGATGATTAAAATTATGGAGCTTATTAGAACCTTTAGGGTCATATCATTTGATCACATTCACAGGGAATCAAATTCAAAGTTTGAAAAATTATCGAAAAGGGGAGTGGGCCAACACCTCCTTTTGCAACACAACATGACCACATATATATGTTGCAACAAACTTTCCAACTTATTTAGTTGGTTGCACATATATTTCAAATTTCTTCTTCGTCTTGCAAAGTGGTAGAGCTAAGGAGAGGGTATGAACTTTGATCAAAGAATGTTCAATTAGTACCACTACCAAATTTCCTTCATGCAACTTGCATGATGATAAATGGATGACATTTGAATGTTAGCAAGGTGTAAGTAGTCCACATTCAACTTTGTTGTCTTCATTGTCGTTAGTAACAATGACAAGTTTGAATATCTCCTTTGTTTATCATCAAAAACACATAACTCTTCGTTGTCCCAAACATAATTAATATTGTTGGTGTATGATCTCTTAACTATGGAATGGTATCTTAGTGATGATAATGAACTCTCAATCTCCAACGCTCATGAATACGATGCATGAATGATCTAATGCCTTGTATAGACAATTTATGATTCATTTTCTATCTTTATTGTGCCATTGTATATATGCTTCACTAGAATCTCATGCTATATGTTTAATTAAGCAAGTTTTATCTTTCATTTCTCAATTACAATTTGGCTGCATGAATAAGCATAGTTGTGTAATTAAAATCATTCAAATTTTTTTAATAATTCATGGTTTGTTTGACTATTCACACACTTATCCTTGACCTTATACTTTGAGAGTGAGTAGTTTCAAATCGCTAGTCTTCGTTAAGGAACTTCCTTTCATTACTCAATGACCTATCGTAGCTCAATATTTAAGGATTCCCCCCTAGATAGGGATATCCTTCTTGTAGTCTAAAGAGTTAGATAAGGCCACCAAGGTGACATTGGATGGCTTGCTTGATGGGTGGGGTCAAGACTTTTTTTCCTATAATATTGTTTGAGTGGAGATAGAATTTAGAAAATAATTACAAGAAAATTAGTTTCCTTTATTCTTGTCACCTAAACTACTTCTAATAAAATCTTGTGCTTTTAATAAAATCTAATTTTCATAATTAATTAATTCAATAAAATTTAAAAAATAATAATATTATTATTATTGTTATTTTTTTCTATATGAGAAAATAGACAACTATAGCATGTTTTTACTTAAGGATCGATTCTATCCACTACCACAATCACCGCCAAGTGTACCCACATTGCATCACACGTGGCACACTGAGCTAATCAAAGTTTAAACCAATAACATCATAAGAAATGCCTTAACAACCCATTCTATCATCAACTAATCTACACCATGGGGAAAATTAAAAATAACTTTTAATATTAAAAAATATAGCCAATTTATTTTATTTGAAAATCAATTTTAACATCTAATTTGAGGAAACTCCGTAAAATAAAATTTAAAGTGAAAAGTGTTAAGAAAAATAAAGTTGGGGCAAATTATAAAAATAAAAATAAGTAAAGTGAAATGTAAAATTATTAATTATAATTATAATTAATAATTCAGTCATATTACTCGTAATTTTCCAAGTGTCAGAGGCATAAAATCTCTTCATATACAAACCTTTTTTAAAGTGAAAAGGGATTTGATCCCCTCTGCCCTTGGTGAATCCAAAATTAAGATCTATAATTAGGATAGATCCAAGCTAGTTTTATATCAATTTATGTAATTGAAAGTAAAGAATTATTATTTTAATGAAAAGTTACTTTCAAAAATATTTGTAATTTCCACAATTTTAAAATAAATCCATCCTAGTTCCATCTTAACTTTGAATCTATCAAGTGATGAGAGGGATCACATCTCTTGAGGTGCAACCTCTTTTTTGAGTGTAAAACTTGAGGAAAGTTTTGTACCTCGAGAGATTTGATCCCTCTCGGTGCTTGATAGATCCAGAGTTGAGATGGATCTAGGTTGGTTTCAGTCATGTGCGACCAAAGAAAATCTAATGAACATATGATTAATTTTATCAATAATACGTAGATTCATCTAATATTAATATAATCATTTCAAATATGCTAATATGTCTGAGATTAATCTGTATATTTTAATTTTAAATTTCCTTAGTTTCCCCAGTTTGTTGTGATGATAATAACTTTAATGATGAAGAATGATGAAACATAAATTTTGAATGTAAAGGGACAATTTAATAGTGTTGAATGATAGAAAATGTGAATAATAATAATATAGTTAATTAGAAATAGTCTTCATTGTGTTTAATATAAAACTATTTTCTTCTATTATTCTTATTGTCACCCTTTTTACTTTTGTCATATTTCAATATTGATTGTCATATTTTCATATCGATTATATGAAAAGGATAGGTTAAACAATAAACCATTTAAATCTTTAGCTCAGTCTATTGTAGTAAACATCATTCCTTGTCTCTCCTCTAAAATATTAATAGGTTGAATTACTACAACACAAAGATCAATGTACATTGTCAATAATTTTTTGTGCTTACACTGAAATCAATGCACAATTTTAATCCAATCACTTTAAAATTAATGTACCATCATACATCCAATTACATCAAAACATAGATCAACATTTACACCGAAATTAATGAATCTAATGCAAGCAATTAAATAAGATTAGAAAACAAAATTTAGACAAAAGTCACTGCATCTAATGAAAGAAATCAAATAAGATTAGAAATCAACATTTACACTTAGATCAATTCATCTAGTGCATGTAAGAAAACTGGATTATAAACCAACATCTACACTGAAATTAATGCACCTAGTGCAAGTAAGCAAATAGGATTATAAAGAAACATCTACATTGAAATCAATGCATCTAGTGCAAGAAATCAAATAGGATTAGAAATCACCATCTACACTGAAATCAATGCATTTAGTGCAAGCAATCAAATAATATTAGAAATCACCATCTACATTGAAATCAATGCATCTAGTGCAAACAATCAAACATTATTAGAAATCAAAATCTACATTGAAATCGATGCATCTATTGCAAGCAATCAAATAGGAATAGAAATCACCATCTACATTGAAATTAATGCATCTAGTGAAAGAAATCAAATATCATTAGATATCAACATCGACACTAAAATCAATGCATCTAGTGCAAGAAATCAAATTGGATTAGAAATCACCGTCTACACTATAATCAATGTATCTAGTGCAAGAA
>APFE030232249.1:0-14973 GCA_000404065.3 Pinus taeda | reverse complement strand
CAAGGACCATTAGATTATAATCTACTCCTTGGACGCGACTATATTTATTGCATGGGAGCCATCGTCTCCTCACTCTTTAGAGTAATGTGTTTTCCGCACGAAGGCAGGATGGTCAAGCTCGAAGAACAAATGTCGTTCCCTGGTTCACACATCGCAAATAGTCAAATGCCATCCCTAAATGGTCTCTTCACACAAGGAATGTCTCATTGATCTCCAACCCATCCACCTGAGGAGCGCGAGTGATTCAAGAGGATGTGACTGAAACCCAGGGGGCATGCACCCTGGTCTGTTTCGGCAGGAAAACCTTGGGTATAGAGTAGGTTTCCGCGGAGGATATATGACTAGTCTTACAAACCCATGCTTACAAGAAAATGGGATCAGGTTGGAATAAGATACCTTCATTAAATTTATGTGAGTGGAGTATCTCTACGCCATTCCCCATTTTCTATTTCAGTAGACATCACCAAGGGAGCTTTCTGTCTGCTACGCGGATGGAACTTTCATGGTAACCTTGGAATTTTTCCCTATACCTGGGGGCATGCAAACCTTTCCACATGCAAGCGAAGAGAAACTATTTATTTTTTAAATTTGTAGGACCTCTAACCCTTTAAACCCGTAAGGCTAGTTGTTTCCTAGCTTGCATAAAGAAAGGATTCAGGGCAAAGCTTTAAAGATGTAAGCCCCTTCAAAATAGCATCTTGAATGAGACATTCTTATCATACGACTAGCAAGCAGTGTTACCGCAGAGTTCAAGCTCGTTAAAAAATAAACCCCCCACGAGTAGTTTTAGCACATAGTTCAAGTTCGTTAAAAAATAAACATAAGTCATGAGCAAATGTTTCCCCCAACATTTAAGCTCATTAAAAAATGAAACGGTAAATAACCATTGTGAATGCCTTATCGCCAGCTTTTGAGCCTTGGTCGTGTTCTCGCCATCACCTCCACTCTGTTTTTAGCCGATCATTCACCCCCACATGATTTTTTACCCTTTCGAGGAACATCTGTGAAGAGTGATTCTATTAGCCATCCTTTTGACACTACCATGATTGGAGAATTCCAAACCTTACCTGGAATCAGCTGCTACCTGAAACCATCACTTTTTCCTCGAAAACGAGTCTCCTTTAAGCTCTTTTCAAGTGACTCGTAAAATATGAAAAGATTGCTAAGCAATTGGCCTCTCAGGCTCGTTAAAATTCATCGGAAGTGCTATCCCTCCTCAAGATTTTAATCTTTTTGGACCTGAGGGATTATTACACAAAAATATCGAGTGCTTGTCTTGTTCGGCTTGTTAAAACTATCGAAAATTCATCCCTTTTGTACTAATTTACGCTTTTTCATACTTAAGGGATTACATGACGAAAAAGAATCATTGGAGTCTCCTTTATGTTCCTTTCAGACTCTCTAAAATTGAAATGGATCGAGTTATATTTGTCATTAAACTCATTAAAACCGAATAGCGACAAACTCGTCCAAATGGACGAGAACGAGTTTCACTGTCGCTAGGCTCGCTAAAATATAGTGAAAGGTTCGCCTGAAGGGCGGATTATAGAACAAGAATATTTTATCCTCCTCAAGCTTGACAAAAATAAATAGGTACTGGTCAGCAATGACTGGGGAAAATTGGGAAAAAACTTGAAAAAAATTTATTGGTAGCAAGTCGCTCTTGAACATGACACTTTCCTTCCGCATCAATGCCGAGTTGGGTTGTTCCGTTCACTGGTCATCACCATTGGTTCGTCACACCATCCATCTTTGGGGTTAATGCTACCAATCCATCGTCAGTGTCGCTGATATGTTCAAGAGAAGTCATTCAAAAAATTCACCTATGTCTCACCCACTGCAATACATTCATGCTCCATTCCTTCATGACCGCCACCTTGAACCCTGTATCGTCAGATTATTTTCACCTCCAAAATCATTTGCTTCGTTCTGTGTCGTTGATGTGGGATTCATTAAGGCCCTCCTGCGACGGGTCACTTCTTTTCGACATTAGCTCATTATCCAAGAAGTTGACTTAGGAACAACCCTTTCAGTACTTTGAAGCTTGCATGCCTCAATAACAAGTTTCTCACTTTCGGCGACAGGTTTACATCAATGGCCTTCAACCAAGAGATTTTACGTGGTTTTTGACGCCAAGTCCTTTTTCACACCACGTGAATTTTACTGTAGTACCTTGAGGGTCATTTTCATTATTGGTGATTCCTCTCACGCTTGTTAACAACTTACATCATTGGCCAGTAATCAGGCGATGTCTTTCCATGATCGACTCCAGAACATTTTTCACTTGGATTGACTTGTACTCCAAGTGAAGATTGAATGAGTTTTGAAGACCCCGGATCTAGTTTCATCCATCCGGGCTGTGATATATTCAGGAATATAAAGACATCATGTGTACATCATTATCGAACAGATGATCATCCAAATCAAAGGATGATGAGTCCGTATCATCAGTCTGTCACACAGACGATTGTCTGTCCTATGTACATGAAAATGAATTTATAAAGCTAAGCATGGGAATGCCTGCCTCAGCTAGATCATGAAAAAATGTTGTCAAAATAATGTATTGTATTGTATCTTATTACAGGTCGCCCTCCCAGTCGAAAAAAACTTCGGATCCTCGATAGTAAAGCAATTTCTACCCTTTGCACTCAAAATAAGATTAAACGACTCAATGCTTTAGGGGGAAACTGTTATAGACATTTTTTGGGGCTTCAACCCCAATCATAGTATCCATAAACTGAGGGCTTTATAAGTCCCTAAAAGTGTTGCTTCACTACCTAAGGAACAAGTAGCTGATTACATCATCTCCAGAAGTTCTTCCATTGAAACAGCTCATAAATGGTTCAAAACTAGGCATACTGAAAGCCCAGTGTAGAGGGTGCGATGCATATCCCCTTCCCAGTGTACAAGGTGCAATGCATACTGATTTTCTCCTCTGTAGGGTGCGATGGTTGGGAACGGACAAATGGCAGGGAAAAAATGTGAGGTGGAAGATCATGGAATCTTCCAGAAGCTTCCACTCTGACACTTGCCTCTTTGTTTTTGACCAGGGATGAGTAAGAGATCATCATTCTCCAAGTGGAAGCAGGAATTATCAGAGAGAGGACACTAATCAAGATCCCAAAAGATGACTCGCATCCCTATAATCATCTATATATGGATCCCTCATCACAGAGATCCAGAGGCTGGAATTTTGTATCTTATAGAGAAGTGTTGTTGGTTTTCTGGTTTAGTGCTGGGTGATCTAAGCTTTACTTGAGGTGAAGAAGGGCCTTCATGCTGGAGGATGATGCTGGGTCAGAACATATGGTTGTAATCCTCTTGCTACTTTTCATCTTAATAAAGCTATTCAAGTTTTCCTCCATATTATTGTATGTTTCATTATATATGCATTTGTATGGTTAACACACATCTAGTCCTGTATTATTTATGAATATAGATCTTTGTTCTTCGATAGTAGTATGTTGCTGTGATTCCATAGGTTCTCTTTGAAGCTAGGCAAACAAAGCAGAAGCGGCAAAGCTCTATCAGGAAGGAGAGGAAATCAAGCGCAAGACTAAGGTTGGTCTCCTTTGTTCCACTCTTATCTATTTTCATAAAGGAAAGCGAAAGTAGACATTACTTGTTTGCTTCTAAGATAGCCACCAATCTTAGTGGGAATAGTAGCATCCGAGTGGACACTATTCCCGGTATGCCTCTGTCCATTCATTTCCACTTACATTTCCTCTTAGGCTTCCTCCTCAGTCGTTGCAGTTTCCTTTGTGTTGTTCAAGTTCATTGACTCTCTGGGGACACGTAGATTCATTAGACAGGTCCAAATGATCCACGAAGAACACATCTTCGCGGTTTACCGTAACAGTGCTCCTTTTGGAAATGATTATGAGCATACATAGAGTTTTTTTAGTTAAACAGATATGTTTTGTCCCGATCACAATCATAATCACCATGATTCACCCCTATTAACATATGTTAAACCATCTGAACCATCGGAATAGCCGTCGTAAGCATTTCAGCTATTCCTGTATTAGGTCTGTGCTTAAATCGTAATTGGCAGTTCGTGACTCCCAGGGGTCCTTTATATATTGGACCCATGACTACGCCGATGGCTGATGACTGATCCTCCACTACTCTGATGGATCGGATGCGATATGGTATTAAACCATAGTTAATACCATAGATGCAATCATAGACTAAGTGATATTGTAATGTGCAGCAGGTTCGCATGGATATGAATCGTAGTCAGGAGTTGCCCCTAGTGGAGGTCTGATGTGATATCGCTATCAACGATCACAATGGACCGCTTGACATATTGTAGCTCCTACTTCTGAAGTTTCGATGCGATACTCGCTATCAGCGATCGTAAGTTGCACAGGGTCAAGGCTTTACATTAACATAAACCCCTCATAGCGATGCCATGTGCCGGACCTGATACAACTCAAAACTCCCATGTATAGAGTTTCAAGTCCAAAATCTACCTTTTATAGTGTATTTTCCCTAGAGCTAAGTCTTCTGCCTCCGATAGTGTTAAGCCTATGTATATGGGCTTTCTATCTACCGATAGTGTTAAAGCATGCATACATGGGTTTTACGAGCTTGATAGTATAAATGTATATATATATATATATAAGGTTTTGTGCCTTTGATAGTGTAAAAGCACATATGTATGCTATATGCTCCTCTGCTTGTATCTTCATGCATATAATTCTTTTGTGGCCCGATAGATCCTAATAATATAAATTCACCCATTGCTCCTCTAATGGCTCTGTCTACTCCCCTTGGCTCTATCTGCTCCTCTTGGCTCCTCTTGGCTCCTTTTGCTCCTCAAATATTTCCATATTGACATCAATGACAATCTGTGTCCAACAAATACCTGACCCAGATTGACCAACAGGGTTAGGAATACCAACAGAATAAAGTTGATTGGATCCAACCATGTGAGTTTGTAATCCACTCACATTGGTTTCAAATGACACAAGAGGTATATTCAGATTCCCCCCCCAAGAAGTGGCACGTTCTGTCCACTTGATGGAGGGGTGGAAGAAGTAACTGAAAATTGACCTAAAACAGTCATCTATACCAGAATGGACAGTTGAAATCACATTATAGGTTGCGATGGAATTGTAGGTTGAACAAGAACTGACATGACAATAGTCTGTACAAAAATTTGGGAGGTCACATTTGGAATAAACGGGATAGAAGTAGCCATGGCATTGAAAGACCAAATGGGATTTTGATACAAAGATGAAGCACTAAGAGTTCCTAAAACTAACTGGGCTAGGGTGTTATAACTAGGTGGAAACATGGGCCCACTAGTTTCAGAAAGTGTGTGAGATGGGACTCTTCTTGTAAAAAGAAATCCTTCTAGATGAAATTCATACCCTTGTTCATCATCAACTTGAGGAGTATGAGTAACGAAAACTTCCGAATGACCCAGAGAAGAAGTTGGGATCTCACCTTCTAAATCAATGGGTGGAAACAATTGGCAAGGAGGAATACGAGATGTACAAGGAGATAACTCCAACAGAACACTAGGCTGACTGTAAGGACTATAAGGATGCTAAGGATATATCACAACAGGATTGAATAATGGATTTGGTAGATAAATGAAAAGCCTTTGCAGACTCTCAGGGGTATGCAGACTCTCAAGGGTCTGTATAGGATTGTAAGGGTGTTGGGTCAAGAAAAAGGTATGTTTTCTCCTTGGTAATCGCTTTATTTCGTACTCATCCTTACATGATTATATGTTTTTATGAATAAAAGTAGAGGAAATAATAGCTAAAGTTGAGTAAAAGTAATCAGTAGAAAATTAGCCAGATTGAAGCAGGGAAAACTAATTTTTACTATCTTCATGTGTAGAAATCATGAACTAAGCGATGTTTTCCCAATCAATAGAATGACAACATCTCAGAATGGAAAGTGACAACGTCAGAGGCAAGGCAGGACAGCGGAAGACTGGGCAAACAAACGACTATTTTATGACCGAATCAGATCAAGTATAGAGAAATCCTTAGGATCCCCTAATCCTGAGGATTCACTTTTATCTATTTATTTTCCAAATGTAATATATATGGCCAAAAGGAAAAACTGCAAAAAATTTCATAATTACACCATTTCTAACTATTCTTTTTGACATATAATACTACTATTTTGAATGTTGTAATTTGGTGACTTACAATAATGAAGAAAGGTTGCGTTTAATTCTTCCTTATATTTTGAGTACCTCTTAGCAGAGAATTCTAGCGACTTTGGGCCCAGTCATGAGAAGTTCTACTGCTTCACCTGTGTCACTATATTTTCTATTTCATCCTTGATTTCTTGTTAACATTAAGATAATATTACTTCTAATTATTGTAAGGATTGACGATTAGGTTTGCATTTACTATTCAATTGAGATTTAGATTGATCTATGTGTTATATGTGAGTAGTACTTTCGATTGAATTGGTTATGATATTTTTAGCTCAAATTGTTGCTCCTTTCAAATAATGTTGTTTTAGAGGTAGAATTAATCGCTTTATGCTTCTATAGTTATTTGCTATTAGATAACATTTGATATTCTTGTATCGTTTGTTGTTCAATTTAGAATTAATTTTCGATTCTAAATTTCTATTCAATTCAGATTTGTTGTTCAATCTGGAATTGTTGTCCAATTTGGAATTGTTGTTCAATTCAGAATCGTTGTTCAATCCATGATTTCTTTTCAATTCAAAATCGTTTTTCAATTTGGAATTGCTGCTTAATTATGATTTTTTGTTCAAATACCATTATTGTTAATTATTACAGTTCTCTTTCATGAGTGAGCAAGTTAGCTTCAATTTTAGTTAAAACTGCCCAGTGTGATTATTTGCAAGTTGTTATTTGGATTCATTTACTTCCATGATAGGGTAAATAGGATTATAGAGTGTGTTATGAATTTCTGTTAGAATTACTTCTTTCAAAACTGATTGGATTGAGTTTGAAGAAGATAGTCATTAGTAGTTGCAACGATTTGTATTAGTTAGCCTCTAAATTCACTTCATATATAGCGTTGATGCTATTGAAATAAAAATACTTGCCTCAGGTTGACAATTAATGTAGGAATTAAGATTGTTTTTAGAAATACATCTTAGTGAACAAAAATTTTGGCGTTGTTGCCAGGGAGAGTGTTCCAAAGTGATTTCCTTTTCTTAGCTTGCTACAAAAGAATTGGGTTTTAAAAACAGGAGGTAAGAACCTACGTACCTAGCAAGTAAAGTGCTTGCTTACCAGCCCACTTTTTAGCAAGAGCTTGGAGGTTAAATATGAAATGTTTTTTATGAATGACTGGGAATAGAAAAATAGAAAAAGAACCGAACTACCCTCCAAAATCCACAAAACCCAAGGGATTAGTGAACCTTGGGAGAACAACCTTTATAGATAATATTGTGAGAAAAGGAGAGTCTCAATCATCAGTATAATTTCGAGGTATAACTAGAAAAATTCCTACTATAATCCTTCAAGTAGTAGGCTCACCTCTGTAGTTCATTGTGAGATTGAAAGCCATATTGGAGGATCTAAACAGAGCCGTCAAGCTACAATAAGCCTACATTCTAATCCTCTGCAAGAGGGAAAATCCTATAACTTAAGATAAGGAGAAGGAGAAACCAGTGGAACTGCTAAGGTAGGATCTCTGCTGTCTGAACAAGGGTCTCATGTGATCCTAGATCTAGGCAGTGCTGCAAAGCCATTTCATGTTGTTAATCCCTTGCTTACTCAAAAAAAAACCCCTCAAATTCCTGAAGAGTATTGGCACATCTTTGACAAATGGAAAATAAACCACATCAAGGTCAAACCTTGACCTTGGAATACCCCATAGTCGACCAAGTGGCCAATGCCCCCATGAAGGCTATTCCTCTGCAGAGCATCCCAACTTTTCATGGGATGATCACAGAGGATACTGACGCCTTCTTGTTCAAATTTGACATCCTCTACAAAGGGTATGACTACACCATCGACCCCCAAAAGCTAAAACTATTCCCTTCTACTCTAAAAGTAGCAGCTTTAAGATGGTTCATGGGTCTAGGTGGGTGTACTATTAATTCTTGGGATGATATGAAAACTATTTTCCTTACTAGATACCAGGACTTTTGTAAGATTGGGGAGCTAAAGGATGAAATATTTAACATGGCTGCAAAAGATAATGGAACTCTAGAGGAGTACATCGAATGGTTTCATTATAACTTGTTGTTGGGTTGTTGGGGCCTAACCCGGGTTCAAAGTTAGTTAGCCAAAAAAATCTTGGTACTACTAGCCCTTTCGGCAACAGTCCATGGAGCATGGATTGAGGTCTCACCCAAAGTAGTATGGGATGGTGCTAGAACCAGGTTTCTGCACCCTAGATATATCTGATGAGTTCAATTGGTCTGTGATTTCTCCTTGCATGTAGGTTGCTTTGTGCACCTTCCCATTCCTTATGACCTGATACACTGCCTTTGCGCAACCCTATGCCGGGGATGTGCGATGTTTTGCACTATTACCTAAGACCTTTCTTATATTCCAATGTTATTTAATTATATTTTGCTACTTGAGTGCTTTGAGTTATACTTAACAACATAAAACATTCATACAGATGCACGTAGTAAATAAACAATATATTTGTAAGTTATATCAATCATGTATTAACCCAAGAATAGATACAAAAAATTATAACCAAACTTCTCTTTATTGATTCTTTCCACAGTTACAAACTTGATTTTCCCTGTGCACTCAGTTGCAGGGGTCCGCACACTCAGCTACAGACTACTAGGCCTATGCGCACTCAGCTATAGAGCCTTCTCCTACTCTATGACCCAAAGACACACTTCACACTATGATTCAATCCCTTAGACTTATAATCTTCTATTCTCCCTTGGTTATCTTATACACTTATAGCCTTGCTCTATTTATACAATCCCATGGTCCGCAAACCATGGATCTATCCATCCAACATTACATTAGAAAATTAGGGCGGACAACCATGTGGCTCTATTATGACTTCACTCTCCGCACCAGTAATTTACAGAGATTTACAACAAGATTCAGTCAAAACTTGGGCTTTAAGCCCCAAAACATGCCTTGTGGTAGATTCCATGGCCAACAGGCCCCCAACACAAACATCGTGACTCACCCTCAAGTCACTTTGTCGGTGTAGCAATCTTGGCATGGAGTCCCTCCAACTGTTCTCAAACTAAGCGAAGGTTAGCAACGCACTGAGCTGCTACTTGCTATATCTACTGCATATACTGCTTTGAGACCTCTGTGTCAGGAGTGCTTCTCTACATCAATATGTGCATCTACTACATGTGTGTGAGATTTCCTTCGATTTATACTATGAAGGCCTCATCGATCCAAAGTTGGACACGGGCCTTTAGGACTGCTTCCTTATGTTGTGTTCTGTCCACCTACTCCTTCAGCTCTTTAGCCTGCTGCATCCACACGAGCCTCTCAGAGAGGGCCGCCATCTATGAAGTTCATTTAACACTATCGTACTACTGTTGGAGATCATGCACTTCTATCTCCAATCTCTAGATGTTGGGGTCATCTTGCATATTTGTGAGGACCTGAAAAGATTCTTCCAATATGTTAGTGCAGTCTCGCACTACACTACCAATTTCCTGCAATCCCGTTGCGACACTACTAGTGCGCTTTTCTATGACTTCCATGGGAGTGGATGGCTACACCTTAAATCACAGCTCGACGATCTAAAGGTTCATCTCCAGTTGAACCTTTGTCATTTCTTCCCTCGCCTCGCGAACCCTTGCTGCTAATCTATGGATTTGCACCTCTGTTGGTATGTCTGCTAGGATGGCCAGCTCTGGGATGCTTTGACAAGCATCGTCTATCACCTGTACCAGCTGTTGATTCTATGAAACCAATTCGTCTTGCTGCAAGATTAGTTGTTCCATATTTATTTTCTTCTCATTGAGGACTTGGAGCACGCAGCTCTGCAGTTATCCCATCCTACAACATATATAAGGTCTCATGCGGGAGTGTATCTAGATTGAAACCGAGACATTTCACGTGCTAGCCAGAGGCTAGTTGGCCTCATTTGATGCCACTAGTGCCCCTTCCGGTAGCACTATGGTGTTCATTATCCATGCACACAACATTTTCTTTGCTACCGAGGATTCGACTGTACCAACCTGAGGGGGCATATCTGTAATTCCTGCAACTGTGCTCTGAGGGCCCCCAACGCAATCTAGTTCTCTTGCATGAAATATTGGAGATCCTCATTGGTGACATCATGCACCGCTTTGTTGATGTTGTGTAGATCACACTCGGTTAGGGTGATCAGGTCAATGGACAATTTCGAGGCCTTGACCTTCTTCTGCGACCCTGCCCACTCAACCAGGTCCTAGCATTTCAGCTACATTGATGTGGTTTGTTGTTGTGTGCCTCCTTATTCTATTTATACTTCCTCTATTTCCTGCCCCTGCAAAGGTGTTATTTGGCCCTCTCCCGCCATCGTGGTTGCCTCCTATGTTGTTGTTGTTGTTGCAGCCTTTTCCTGCTCAGTTGCTTTCTATGTCGTGTCCCGCGCTGCTCGTACTTCTACTACCACTTCTTATTTTCTTCACTTTTTGGCCAGCTGTGTGACACGTATCTTGCCTTCATTCTTCTTCCGTTGTGCCACCGACTTCTCGATTTCTGCAATGTCTGCCGCATGCCACTCTGGCAGCCATGCCTCCAGGACATTGAAAATGATGTCATCAGTGGCTGCGAACGTTAACTTTATCCACTATTTAGTTGGGTCCTTGCACACCCTCATATAGATGTTGTGCATGTCAGCTTTAAATTTTGCAAAACCCTGTACGCTATTGTAAATAGTGGGTGACAACTACAGTTTACGATTGAGCTCCATTCCGAGGTTCAATTCCATGAACACTAGAAGATTTTGTTATCGCGTATCTGCTTAGCATCCTTTGTGGGGCAAAGCGAAGCGTACTTTGTGGCCTCTCACAGGTCCCTGTCAATTATGTGGAATTGACTATCCTCTGGCAACTCCCAAACCATGAGCACTACAGACAACAACAACCTTACACAGTGGAACATTTTTCCTTGTTCCTGGGCTTCGTGGCAATTTTCTAAAAATTCCTTGCATAGGAACTCAGACTAGTTAAATTGGACCCCCTCCACGTACTTTTCAGCTAGTGCTACCACCGGCATGGGGACTTCATCCACGTGGCACTTGCACATGACCTTTCCTGCCAGGATTTTGGTCGCTATGCGCAAGGCTTTCTCCTTGAAGTTGGAGATGGCGTAGCCCCTTTTTTTCTTTTCCAGCCTGTACTTTTTCTTCATGACCTCCGCGATGGCCAAGTCACTGCCCTTCCCTTCTGATATGTCTGCCAGGGTCCTCTCCTTTGCATGGAAGTTGGGAGACACAGTGAATCAAGTCTGTCGTGATGGGGTTGGATTCCTTTAGCCATAGGCACCCATAATGCACCAGGCAGAGCAGTTTCCTGATGACGAAAATGGTTATTGGGGCGTGGTGGAAGTGCGACACCCAAAACAAATTCAGTAGTCTAGCCTTCTCCACTCTGCACAACGACTTCCATGGCTCTAGCTCTGTAACCCCTGCCACAGTGTTCGACTTGGGCTTCATGAGGTTCCTTGTCTCCAGGTGAGGGAACTTCTCATGGTTAGGGAGGTCCCAATCCTCAAATTTCAGGCTTGACACACATCCTAGGTGTGTGCCTTCAAACACAATGTTATCTGGGAGGAGCAGGGTCTGGAGCGAGGTCTTTGTCTCATCCAGGTCCTTGGGTACTTTTGCCTTCCCTTTTCACATGGGGACATAGGCGGGTAATTTTGTTACAGAGCGCACAGGTTAGGTGTCCTCCTCCATGCCTTCATCCTCCTCATCTATGATGATAATATCCTCTAGATCTTCTTCTTCTTCATTTGTTTCTATGGTGATGGCTTTACCCTTCTCCTCCATTGATAGTTTGGTGCACAACTAGTTCCATGGGGACACACATACGGGGACCATTGCTTCTTTGTCCTTTTTGGGTCTTGGCATGTGTGGTGATTTTGGGATTTTTTCCACAATACCGTCACCTTCTAGAACATCCCCCATAGTCAGGGTCTACGCAACTTCCTCGGTGGTCATTTTAGCTATGTCCATAACATCTTGAGTAGTTGCCATTGTACTCATCTAGAAATCTAGCACTCGCGAACTCAGGGGCTCAATCAATGCTCAGCTCACAACACTCAGAGCTTTTCTTAATCGCTCAATTCACAAATGATCAAGTGTTGTTTTTTGGGTAGCCCTTTATATTTTATAGTGTTTTTTGAATTTGAATTCGACCGTCCCCCCCAATTCCAGTTCATTAATGCTTCCTTGGCAGCAGATTTTCCCAAATCTTGCCCATAAATTGCGTCTTAAATGCCTGATGCCTGCTCCATTTGGCCTAAAGTTGAGCATCCCATTGTGAGTAGTGACTTCAATGGTCACTTTCTGACCAACCTATTATCATTATAAAAAAAAATTGGACAACTTGTATGGTTTGAAAGTTGTAAGTCAGTCTTGGTCAAGTCATTTCTATTGTTTTGTTTAGCGAGTCTAAAACATAGAATAGAGTCTTGTTTCCATTGTTAAATAAGGTCAACAATCTTGTTTTTAACTACCATTAGTCCCATATTGGTTCATAGGTGTCATGTGTTAAGACTGTTTTAAAGTTGGCATGCGTTAGAAACCAACTAGGAGTTTTCGTAGTGCAAACTCATAAAAATACACTATGTGCACTACAAAAATATGGATTCATAACTAGGAGATTTCGTAGCACAAAACCTCAAATTTTCACTGGCTGCACAATGAAATCAGGGATTCATGCCAAATCTTGTCTAACTATCTTTTCCATCAAAATCTGTTAATGTTTCATCACCATGTGTTAGTCCTTGAACCGTGCCTATTACATGCAACCATTAATTTTCATCATTAGATTCGTTAGATGTCTTTTACGCATTCTTTCAAATTTCAAAAAATTGAGGTGAGGTGAGTTAGTCTTGGCTTTTCCTGTGTTCTTTTCATGCATAAGAAGACAATTGGCCAGCTTAAGGAAAGAACTCATCAGAACTTTTTAAAATCTCAAGCGAGGCAGTGTTCAAACCAATACAGTGCACATTTATCTTCAAGATTTTTTGTAGGGATTTCATAGACATGCCTAAAGAAAGGAAGAATCACAAATCAGGCTGATGTCTTAGAGTTGAGCCTGAAGGTTTAGATGCGCTCATGAGAAGCAAAGAGGTTGAACATGCATTCAAATAGGTGGCTGTTGGAGATTCTGTGAAAAACTTCAAGGTGGTCACGTTCAAGCAACCAAAGATTTTTCTTTCAATTTCACTGGTTTGAATTCAAGAGTTGGAGTGCTAGGAATTCCAATTTCTCCTGAGTTCATATCTATAGTCACTAAGATACCAAGAGGCCAGGAATATGGTTCAAGAACTTTAAATTCGAAATGGCACCTTGCCAAGAATTTTTGAAGCTAGAATTCATCGGCTTGGACTTAACCAAATATGTGCCCAGAACTTATGTAAAGGATTCATATGCCAACCTGTTGACATGCATCCAAAGATATTTTACATGTTAGGGGAGATACCATAAGGTGTACTCTTACCATTTCAAGCTCCTCTTACATTTCACTAGAAAGATATCTCTTGACTTACCTTTTTATCTGTTTCGAAGCTTAGGCAAAATGTTTGATAAGGTTCAATTGAAGAAAGAAGCTTGTGAAACCTCCTTATTCCATCATGGGTTGATCAAGTTGATATTTTTGCATGAGCTTCAGAAGATTGGAAGAGAATGGTCTGCTTTCTTGTTTATGATAGGCTTTAAAACTGAAACTGGACTTAGCCCTAAGGCTAAGGAGATTTCTTCACCAGCAGCAGGTCATCAGGAGGAAACAAGATCAAGAAGATTTGTAAAATTGAAAGCCAGAAAGTAGGTGAAGGAGCATATGACACCACTAATAGTCCAAGACACCCCTCAACAGTCATAGAGGAAAAAGGTTCAGATCAATGAGGTGGTATGAGAGCAGTTTGTTGTTAAAACCGTCTAAAGAAGAGTAACAAGAAGTCAATTAGCCAAGGAGAAGGGGTAGACTATGATTGCTAATGAAAACCCAGCTTCAAAGGGAAGTTTGAACAATCTCCTCTAGGCCATTGACATAGAAGAGACTCCTCTGGTCCAAGCAGAGCTACTTGAAGCTAGCAAGAACAAAACCAAAAGAGTTAAATCTTCCAAAAAGCTTAAATTTGATGACCAGGTCTCAGAGTTTGTGTTCAAGCCGAGAAGACCCGAGATAAGGCATTCAAGAAGGATACAAGAGGCACAATCAGAACAAAGTGAGACAGGGGAGGTAGCAGAATGACATGAAGAACCTATGGTTCCATTAGAAACATCATCACAAGTTCACAAAGATGAACAAGGTAAGGCAGTTATCACTCAGTAGGTGGAATGTGGTTTTGAAGAGGTAAAAAAGAAATTGAAGCTTGCCAATCGTGATATTTCCATACTTAGGAAAAAGGCAAGGAAACATGTAGTTAAGGAAGCCAATTTCAACAGAATGGAGGCTTTGTGGGAAGATAAAACAGTTTCAATACCCAAAATAGTTAGTTGTCATGCACAATATTTCACTTGGATGGTCCCTGCAATAAAAGAGGCAAGATATATCAGAAGGGTCAATGCAAAATTGAGAACTAGAATTTGAATGATGCAAATACAGATTGAAGATTTGAAGATTTAGCTGAATGAACCAGAAGAGCAGCCTCAGCATAAATGAACCTAATAGTAAGTGAAGAAATTTTGACACAATTTTGATAATAAACTTACTTTTTCAAGATTGAAGATTACTTTTGGATGGACAATGTTAGTTTGGTTGGCTCATTAGCATATGAAGAAGTCATTAAAAATCCCAAGAAAGACAAAAAACTGTGTTTTTGATTCACACAACAGTTTCGTAGTGCGCTACAAAACT
>APFE030232245.1:16825-40808 GCA_000404065.3 Pinus taeda | reverse complement strand
AGAAGACATGGATTATATGTCTAAATTTCCATATGCATCAACAGTTGGAAGCTTAATGTATGCAATGGTCTACACAAGGCCTGATATTGCACATGAAGTGGGAGTTGTAAGTAGGTATGTGAACAATCTAGGAAAAGAACATTGGATGGCAGTGAAATGGTTTCTCAGATATTTGAAAGGTACCACAAATCAAGCATTATGCTTTGGTGGTTCAAACATTTCTCTACAGGGATATGTTGATGCAGATATGGTAGGTGACAGAGATAACAGGAGGAGAACTACAGGATATGTATTTACTGTAGGTGGAACAACTATCAGTTGGGTTTCAAAAATCCAAAGTGTTGTTGCACTTTCAACAACATAAGCAGAGTATGTTGCTGCTACAAAGGCTAGTAAAGAAATGATTTGGTTACAAAGGTTTATGGGTGAACTGGGTAAGAGGCATGATGTGGGCATGTTATACAATGATAGCCAAAGTGTCATTCATCTTGCAAAGAACTCAGCATTTCATTCCAGGACTAAACACATATAGCTCAAGTACCATTTAATACGATTAGTGTTGGAAGATAGAGAGTTGAAGCTAGAAAAGATACACACTAGCCATAATCCTGCAGATATGCTAACAAAAGTTGTAACCAGGGAGAAACTGAGAATATGCTCAGTTTCAATTGGTCTTCAAGGATGACGATGAAGATGAGAAACAGCCAGGTCCAAAGAGGAGTCGTTGTCCAGCAAATGAAGCAGTGGTGGAGTTTCTACAATCATTCTCCAAGTGGGAGATTGTTGAGTGTGGAGCATGATTATTTATAGGTCTTTGTTTCAGCTGGATGTATACCCTAGGAAGTTTGTACACCCCTCCACGCGGGGCCATTCAATAGGCGGATAATCTGACGGTAGAACTTATGTTTAGTTTAGGGTTTTTTTCCCTAGAAGGAAACCCCTCTCTTTGTATGAGGGTAGTGTATTGAGGCTGTGTAATAGATGTGTATTCTCCGAGCGAGAAACATAGAGGTGAGACTGTGAGAGAAAATAGAGGATATTACAGCGGATGTGTTGTAGGTTGTGTCTCTTCATTTTGCTAGATAATAGAAAAGAAGGACTGGCTGTTCGGGGTGGATGTAGCCCAAACTGGGTGAACCACGTATATCTATGTCTCTATGGTTTTATGTGTTTTCTGTGTTTATATTTATGAAATATTCTATGTGTTCCATTGCTCTGTAATATATAATTTTCTAACAAGCTCATCCCTCTGCACACCATTGAGCTTACAGGTCTTGCTCTGAGCTCACATTCTCCTAGGCTCAATCAGTGACTCTCGCTCAACACGCACAGAGATTCACTAGCCATACATGTTGGCTGCACACGAATTCCTCGCTGTCTTCTGTAGGCAAAGGTAGCCACGTTTTCTCCTATATCATAGCCATTGGAGATCTCGATCACATGCGTACGGAGAGTATAGAGCTCTCTCAACTTATAATAATGGGGGGCTTCGTCTTATTTATGGAACAGGCGGGTCTACCCCTTGGTCTCCTGGGCCAATTTTATCCCCTATTCCAGCTCTTTCCACATCGATTGGAAGCGCTTCTTGGGATTCCTCATGGTCTATGAATCTCCTTTTTTGCAATATTCCAACACTCTAAATATAAACTTTAGCTCCATCTTCCAAGCTCCACAATGCCAAGAAACTTGGGCTTTACATAATTTTGTAACAACTTACACGGCCTGAGAAATCAATGACCGAAATCCATTCTCTCTGCGCTTCACACACCCTCGGCTCACTCAACAGCTCCACACTTGATCAGGTGCTCAAAATTAGGCTCAAAAATCAAAGTGTAATAATCTTGATAAACTTAGCTTTAGATCAAAGAGCTCTTGATTCTAATTCCAACAGTGTAAACGACACTCAAATCCGAGCTCATATGCAGAAGTTAGAGAAAGTTAAAGTTTAGGTTTGAATTGGACACATGGGAAGATTGGATGATGTGGCAGGGTCCTTCAGTGAATGAAGAGGCGCCAAGTGCCAACCTACCATTAGCTCCTACATGTCACAAATTGAAATCGTAGGTAGGTCGACATTAAAAATGGGCCCCCGAGTAGGGAAGGGTTGCGATGCGATAAGGCAGGCGAGAAGGCATTCAAGAATTCGCTAGAGGCGTGATGCGAAGGATTCCAATCGAACATCAGCGAAGGGAGGTGTTACAGAATTGGCCCCAACAAGTTTGGGTTGCGATGTGATATAGAAATCACAAATAGAAATACATTGCAAAGTCCCACAAATACAAGACCTCAATACTCCACCGATTTTGAAATGTGATAGGTTCCTCAGATGCAATGCGACTATAGGATGTAGTTTAATGGTCCGTCGGATTCGCCGTATTGTAATTACACATTGCCCACCTTGTTCACAAACCATAAGCTCATAGGACTCCACCAATTGCAATTTACGATGGGTAGTTGGTGCCAATGGATTATGGCCCACAACGCGACAAAATTCTCACTCGGTTAGCGGATTTTTGGAGTGAAAATGTGGGTTCTTGTCGGACGTGGAGAAATTTGTGGAACAAATAGTGGGAAAACAAGGGGAAGTCATAAATTTTTCATTTTTCCACCAAATTGGATGTAGAAAGAGGCTAAATAACCATTTTTTAGTATTTTGGACTAATTGGAGTAGGTTTCAGAAGCATTTGAGCATTGTAAACACAATTTTTTACACTTTAGAGCATAATAAAGAGGCCCAAGCCATTGGAAGCTAGACCAAGGAGACATAGCCTGGTAGGGGTGAAATCATTTATCATGTGCTTGTTGTAATGTGCTTTTGATGATTTTTTGTACATGTTTATGTTGCTATTCATTTTTTTGTTTATGTTAATTTTCTCATAAAATTAACATAAAAACTCTTCATTTTACTTACAAGAATTGATGAATCCTTAAGCACAATGAAATCATTTTGTTAATAATATGAGGAAGATCTTAGCACTGCAAACTAATATTCTAAATCAGATCAAATCTAGTATTAGAGCACAAGGTTTTCTTTGTGAAAGAAGGATTTAATTGTTTGCATGTTTATTTCATGCTTACAAGGTTAAAACTCAAAAGAGGTGAAGGAACGCTGGTTGGAAGCTCTAAAGTTGGGTCAAGGGGAAGAAGAGCAATGTTGCCACAATCTCCAACACCAGTTGAGCCTCAAGTTGCAGTTGAGACTCCAGAGATCATGTCTCATAAAGGAGAACCTACAAACATGACAAAAGATGAGAAGACCTTCAAAAATGATTTCTTTGATATGACAAAGATGGTGAAGGTCCTCTATGAAGAGAGGAATGCCATGTTGCAAGGAGAAAGTTCTAAAACTACCAACGGGGAAGGCTCTTCAGGAAGAGGTATAGGAAAATGAGGTAATGGAAATGGAGACAAACCTGCACCCTCTCCACCATCTTCTTCATCTTCTTCTTCACAGGCATCTTCACCCTCTTCCACTAACACAACCCTTACTCATACTCATCATCATACTTCAAAAGGAACTGGTAAATAATATTTTTTAAAACTTGATGTTAAATTCGATTTGTACATATATAATGGTGAAGTGAATACAGATAATATTGATAATTGGATTTGTCAGTTAGAGGTCTATTGCAGGATCCAAAACCTTCAAGAAGATGACATAAATATTTAGTTAGCTTCCTTGAGAATGGAGGGTGAAACACTAGTATGGTGGGAATCAAAGACCCAAGAGGAGATTAAAAAACACGATAAGATCTCAATTTCTTGGAATGATTTCATTTCTAAAATCAAAAGACAATTCTACCCTCTAAATTATATGCAGAAAGCCATCATGAATTGGAAAAACTTTAGACAACTTAAAGGTAAAAATGTGCAAGATTACACCCAAGAATTTAGAAAAAAAGTCTCTGATGTTAGGTGTAGATTTGCAATCACAGGAAACATTGCTGAAGTACATAGGGGGTTTACATAGTTACCTTAGGCATATTATCTTAATGTTTAATCCCTGCAATCTAGATGATGTGTGTGTGCAAGCCACTCATCTTGAGGCAAGAGGGAAAAACACCCTAGAAGAAGGTAGTAAAAATTCTTTTAAGGGTAAAGAGAAAGAAAAGGGTTTCAAGGGAAATAAAAATGCATCCATTAAAAAGGAAGGAGAGAAAACAATCTATAAACATTGTTCCAGAGAGGGTCACGATGAAGCTCACTGTGTTCATCCAGAAATGAAACCAAAAAAAGTCAACAACAAAGGAAAAGAAAAGACAATTGTAATCACTCAAGAAGAGGATTTGGGATCCAAATCGAGTGATGAAACAAAAATTACAGCCATGGGGTTTCAAGGAAAGGAATCCATTGCTAGCACTAGTTCTTCAAACTGACATAATGAAACTCCAAATGAAAAGAGGAGAATAGAATTGTTTCACATAAGGGTGATATCAAAATATAACAAGATTGATACGTTGTTTGATAGTGACTCTCAAGCCAATATTATCTCAGAAAACATTATCAAGAGTTTAAATCTGGAAACTGTTCCACATCATAAACAATATCCACTTGGATGGGTGTGTGACAATGTGCAATTGTAGGTTACGAGAAAGTGTAAGCTGAGATTCTCCATCACTCTGAATTTTAGAGATGAAGTGGATCTTGACGTTAGATATCTATGGCATTGCTTTGGGAAGTTTGTACCTTTATGACAGAAAAGCTATCTTCCATAGCTCTGAAAATAAATATCAGTTATTTAAAAATGGAGTAGAATATATTGTGAGAGCTCACAAAAAAAAAATAAATCTTTCGATTGTTAATGAAGGGCAGATTAAAAGATTGATGAATTCAAGCAAGAATCTTGTGCTTCTCATGATTAAACCTAAGAATGATATTGATTATGAAGCGTTTGATGTTTGTAATTCGAATTTGAAAACTAACTTGGTTGACGTTGTTAACCAATTTGATGAAATGTTTCAGGAATAAAAGGGAATACTTCCCAAGAGGGGAATTAGACCTGAGTTACTGTTGCAGCAAAAGTGTCTTCTTACTAACATTGGCATGTACAGGATGTCAGTGATGGAAAGCACATAAATCAAGATGCAAATCCAGGGATTGTTGAATAAAAGGATCATTCAGCCTTCTCCTTTACCGTGTGGTGCACCTCTTGTTTTGGCACCTGAGAAGAATGGTAAGAATTTCCTTGAATGGGATTCAAGTAGTGTTTTTCATCAAAGTAGAGTTCTTGAAGGAGATATAGGGAAGATGACATTCACAACCAAGCAAGGTTTGTTTGAATGGCCTTTTATGCTGTTCGGTCTTTTCCATGCTCCTACTAATTTTACGCATATGAAGAAAGATGTGTTGAAGCCATTTCTAGACAGGATAGACTATTTGGATGACATTTTCATTTTTATAAAATTTCATTATGAACATGTCATGTGTGAGAAAAACAACTTGATGTTGTATGTGAAGAACATTTGTTTCTAAAGATGTCAAAGTATATGTTGGATAAAAATTCTTTGATGCACTTGAGTCGTAAAATTGGTTTTTCCAAGCATGTTTAGGTTCCCAAAGGTTTTTTGGTAGTTTGTGTCAGACGTGGATAAGGTGAGCTAAAGTTAGACCTCTCCAAGATTGAATCCATAATAGTTTGTGGTGGTATTGACTCCATTCCTGTAGACATAGGTGAAGGAATTATACATCCCCATGAAGCTGTAGACGCCTTTGCTCTGCTCACAATTTCCATAGGAAGGCTCAAGATAGTCATTTGGACAAGAGGCTTTTTGGTAATAGCCCAATGTTGGAGGAGATATTTTGTTAATTTTTCTTCTATTGTAGTTCATTTGCATTCGTTGGCAGCTGTAAAAAAAGGTATTCTAGTGGGGAGGCAAACAACGAGAGGCATTTGATGGTTTAAAACAAAATATGAGTTCAACCTTTATGCTTTCTTTTCCAAACTTGGAAAAGTCATTTAATTTTCAGGTTCCTGTATGTGACTATGCCATGGGCACAGTCTTTTTGCAATGTGGTAAGCCCATTTCTTTTCATTTATAAATTTTCAATGATAAAGTGTTTAAGTTGTAGCGACAAAGGTGCTTCCATTGGATGGGTTTTCTTCTCCTATTCCACTCAATCAAAAGGTTTAAGAAATGTATAAGTGACAAGTTTTTTGATGTACTTTATAGGCCTATAGTTTGTATAGCTATTTTCCTAAAGCATTATTTTGTTTTACATGAAATTTATATTTAGAAAAATACATACTTTCAAGATGTATATTTGTTATAATGTTTTATTCTCAAAGGTGTATGGAAAGAAATCACCTAAGACTGTGGATGACAAATAGTCTCAACAATATAGATTGTTGCTAAACATTGTAGATTTGCAGCAAATGATAGAAACAAAACTTGCCGAAGTCCCAATCTATGCCACAATCATAGTTAAAGAAAAAAATGAAACAATAATAATAACTCCAATAATCCAATGGAAACCAGATATACAAATAATAGATTTTATTATAACACCTCTGAAGGGAAAAAATAAATGTTACCAGTCCCCCTGTATAGGATGGGTTCTTGGCTATCCTCAAAAGTCTTTAGCTTGTGTAGAGTCTCTCCCCTCTATAATGTGTAGACCTAGCAAATAAAATGTTTGAGCTCAATGGAAACTCAAATGGAAGAAAAATGGTGCACGACAGTGATAATAATCAAAGTTACAATAATGAGTGCAACAATGAAAATAATCAAAAGTGAATAATGAATGGAAAACCCTTCTATTTATAACAAAATATTGATTTATCCTCAAATAATGAGCAATAATAAAATATTATTAACCACATTCTAGGAATAACCATTTGGAATATTTTATTATATTTGGTTAAGAGGGAAAAAGTATTTAAAATTTTATTTAGAAATAATAAATAAATAAATAATTTATTTATCATCTCAAGAAATATGGTTAAGGAATAATAAACAAATAATGATTATTTAATTATTCGTGAGGGATTTAGTCAAACTTGACAAGGAATAATAATTAATTAGTGATTAATTATTTTTTAGTAGAGGAAAATAAGATAATTAATAATTTATCTATTTATTTTTCATAACTGGGTTTAATATGAAAGGGGATATTAATTAATCAATGGTTTAATTAATTATTCCTAGAAGAAAATTAAATAAATAGTGATTTATTTAATTATTCTTCATGGGTTTATTTATAAATTACTTAACAAATGTGGTTTATTAAGTAATTTCTCATAGTGAAAACAATTTTACTATGGTAAAATTGGCCTTACATGGTGTACTTCGATCCATATAGTAAATTAGGCTAGATGATCAATTTTTGGTGATAACAGATTGCCCCCAATGTATGAGTTTTAGGATTAAAACATATGACCAAAGTGCGTTGTAAAGACACAATCACTAGACAACAAAGTGGAGTCAAAGTGAGAGAGAGAGAGAGTGAGAGAGAGAGAGAGAGAGAGACCAATAGAGCTAAAGCAAAAATGGATAGGGATAGAGGGGGTGAGACCAATGCAAGTCTCCTTTTATGTTGTGGTATCGTATCTCAGCGAGGTGAGGGAGGCATACCTATACTCACCAAATAACTTAGTACAAAAATAATGATGTGCTCAGAAACATAAAACTGAACAATGAAGTACATGTTGAATGGTACATGACACGCTGACATAAATGAGCCAGAAAATAATACAATGTGTCCCATATACATAATGCACCTGGAAAAAACATGAGCCAAGACTGAATACAATATCATCTGAGTACATGAGATATAATGTTCCTTCCCTAAAAAATGGGTGGGAGGGAGGGTATAACAATCGAAGAAGGCCTATTGAACAGGGAAGGGCTTTGCAAAACTGAATGGATCATCTGAGTGAGGCATGCATGCTATGAAAACTGTGAACGGTAGGAACGTAACCAATTAAATTTGTGAAATTGCATCTGAGGTTGTAACATAATAAGAAGGAATCTAGGAATGTGGGGGGCTACCTGAATGGCCACTCCCTCATGAGGTCTAAAACATCTCACACACACTCGGGAATCACTGGTACAATCTGTTGCATCACTGGACCATCAAGTGTATGAATTATGATCATCAAACAACCAAGTCAAAGGGCAATGATGAGTCCCTTTTCTTGATCTGAGGCACCGAACGAGAGAGGAAGCTGGAACCAAGATACATCGCCCTCTACGTCATTCTTCTGGAATAAATGAGCTGATGTCGACAAAATAGGGCCTGCGATAAGTGAGGTAATGAGGATCCTCAACTAAGGCATGAGGGGAAAAAATTAATGTGACTTATGGACTGACACCAGGGAATATGGAGAAAATGGGACTGAGGGACAAACATATGACTTTCCTTGTTAGAGCATAAAGTGCATGGTTGTCATGGAAATGGTTGACTCAACTCTGGAGGGGATGGGGGGATAGTATGACTGGAGGAAAAAAATGGGCAACACAATATGAACAATATTAAAAAATGGATGGAATACTGTGACATGATATAATGGGATGTGAAATAGATTCCATGGATGCAAAGGTGGCTCATCGTGAATGCTCTGAGCAAGGGTCACTCAATGATGCTACCACACAGAATAGGCCCGGTGGGGACCATGAAAGCATGAGAAAATGATGGTTATTCATGACTAAAATTGACACATGAGATGACAAGCATTAAGGGGAGATGGTCACTAAGATAAAAATGTCGCATATGAAGAAATATGATTTGAAGAGCCGATGAAGTGACCCTTCTTGGAAAAATGACTTCCTCATGAAGTGTCAAATCATCAGAAACTAAGAAATACTCATTATAATACTCGATGATATCTTTCCAATGGTGCTGACAGTTCATCAAACTAAGTTATGGTTTGGTTGCAATGGAAGACAAAAAATTGTGGGTTTTTTTATAAAAGGACGTTTTCCCTCCATTTTGAATTCATTTTCTAAGTGAGCTGTGGTGAATTTGGAGAGGAGGAAGAGGCCCTAAATCTTGTGGAGATCATAGCAGACAAACCAACCATCAAAATTAGGATTTGCGACTTTCAGGTAGGTCGCCTTACTCATCTCTTCAATTTTAGTGGTCGATTTCCTGATTTGGCTGCCTGTAGTACCCTGGGAAACCCAGGCTCCTCTTCTTGGCTGAGTCGCACTTTTTGGGCCCAAAACTATGATCTCATTCACAGGAAAGAGGGAAAATCCTACGAGCTCATAGTTTCTGGGTAGAAAACTGGGATTTGGAGTAGAAAAGAGGGGTGGTCTCTTGGCCTGGTGGGTGTTGTAGGTTGATTAGTCAAGGCCAATGCGTTCGTCTCTGAACTAACAAGACATGTGGTGTCTTGCAGGAATGGTAGAGTTGATAATCAACTGGCATGAGCAAGATTTGGATACCATTTGATCCGGTATTCAAAGGGACCAGGGGGTTCGAGGTGTGTTAGCTCACTATGGGGTTCTCAAGTTGGTAGAGAACCCATTGATGAGGGCATGTGAGCCCTTGCTATTGAGGATTATGAGATATTGGGATCCAGACCAGGAGGTCTTTGTAGTGGAGGGGCACAATATTGAGCTCATGTTACAGGATATTTATTTCTTGACCGGACTGCCTCCCCTAGGGGTGGTGGGTGATATACATATGGTGTTGCCTCGTACGAGGACCATTACAGAGTTTGTAGAGCACCATTTTCCATGGGGTGTGCGTGTGAAGGGAATGACCATCCCAATTAATGATCTAGATAGACTAGAGACATGGGATGTTGTCGCAGTAGTACTACAGGTTTTAGGCAATCGGGCATTCCACCACATCACCAATGGGAGATGATGCTGTTTGAGAGTGTTTTTGGCAGGGACTTACTATGGATGGGCCTAGATGATGGTGCCATCGCTGAAATGAAAAATAAGTCTATGTAGGAGGTAGGTTAATCATGACTGTGCATTTGGTATAGTGTTGTGTGCATTCTTCTTTAAGAAGATACCCACCATCTGTCTTCATGTACAGATTTGAGATGGGAGCCCAGATGAGCCCAAGATGTGCCACTGGGGGCAGTTACTGTAGAGAGGAGGAGGAGGGGGAGTCATATGGGTGTTCCGACCCAAATATTTTGCACCCTGGGATCATATGCCCCTCTACATTGATGATTATCCTTATAGCGGGATGAACTATCAGGGTGATCCTGACCTACCACTTCTACCTGGGCGAGCATGGGGACCAGACGGTAAGTGTTAAGTTGTTATTTTTGTGGTGCATTTCATATTTTTATCACATGTATATGGTACTTATTGTAAAATGTGTGGTATGTAGACATAGCACTGACCGACAGGATATGCAGGACAATTCGCACCACCAGGGTCTGCAAATCAGGGAACATCATCGTCATGTTAGGCTCCATAGGATGGTTTGCTACTCACTAATCTACACCATAGGTGTGAGGTACTCTTAACGAGAGTTACTGAGCATGGATGACATGAGTTAGATGATCAATACACTGATGAGTGTACATGCCTTTCCTCAGACTGGCAAGGGATCATGTGGTGCATGGCGATGGATGGTTAGGAAGTACGTGATCTATGTGTAGGTGGAGCAGAGCCTTTGATGCAAGATCCACCAAACAGTGACTAGATATGGGGACATGTGGTTATGATTTTTGTAACATGCTATGGGCATGTCGGATGTATTTAGAGCTATGGGCTTCAAACACTTATGTGTTTCATTTGATACATAATATGATTATGCATTTTATATGATGATGATGGTTCACCACGTGTTATGTTTATGGTTGTCTTCTATGGTATCTATGTGATAAATGCCAATATATAATGTTGTTTGCAATCATATCTACATAGTTATTTTGGGCTCTAAGAACATGACTGAAAGCGATGGTTTAAAATTCATGTACCAACAACTTAACTCATAGATATTTTCTAAATAGGATTTGGTTATGCACATGATACACACCATTCAATTGCATGACAAGTAGCAAGGAATCTAAACGCACATGAAGATGAAGGATGTGATGAGAAAGGGAAATGACTAACAAACCTATCACTACATCATATTCGGCCTGGTTATTGGTGGGAGATCCAATGCACACGTCGTTCAAATGGACTAACATATGCAAGGGGGTAAAGATGGCCGAGGCTGCCAAGGCTAGATTCCTGGAGAAGTGACTCACACTGTTGACATAACCGATGCACGGTGTGGATGATGGATCCATCTAAATGGCAAAAAAGAAAATAGATGAGATGATGCAACCTACCTAACTTCATGGTAGAAATAAAGACATGCAAATCAAAGGGATATTCTATGAGTGAAATTTATTGAGGTATAGTGCATTGGGAGAATTAGGAAGGAGATGGCGTTCAAAATCCTCCAAAATAGATGCCGCCTTGCCTAAGTGCAAGGGTAATCAATGGAAAACTTAGCATCCATGATGTCTTCATTAGAGTGGAAAATGGGCGGACGGGAGGAATACTGACTACATGATGCGGCGGAGGTACCTGGTGCATCATCTTGAGAAAGGAGGTTCACATACGCATCATCTGGAATGGTAGACGACGAGCTAGTAGATCGAATATCTATCGATGTTGAGACCTGGGATTCTATTGAAAGAGGTTTGATAGAAGCACGTGCAGAAACCTCAGAAAGGTTTTCCTGCGAGGAACTCAAGGATGATGATAGGTAAACGATATGGCCCATGGAGTCTATCATCTTGATAGCGGCGGAGGGATCACGATGGTCGGACCAGATTCCCACAGTTCTAGTTTACTAGTGATAACAGAATCCATGGGTAGAGGAGTAGGGGATCCACTACAAGTGGTCTTGTATTTGCGAAGTGCCTCGAAGAAATTGGGAAACTTGTTGAGATGAGGGCAACAATGGGAATAGTGACCATGATGACTGCACAAGGCATAAGGGTGATTTGTGTGTAACATTTTGAGTTTCTTGGATGGACCCAGTAAGGTAATTTAGACCTCAGGGATATTTGACTCAGGGACCGTTTCATGAACCAAAGGTTTGAGATGAGGAAGCTCACGATAGTTATTGGTGGCATGCCTAACAACTTTACACAAAGTGCATGGAGGTGACGACTTTAGGGCTTTGGGGGCTTGAGGAGCTTGGGGAGCCTTGTCCATAGGTTCTTTCCTCTTGGCTTCCCCCCCCTATCCAGATGATTTCACAATAGGAGTGGTTTCTTATTGAGGTTGTGGTCGAACTGGAGCAGCGGTAGGGGCTGTAAGGATTGGTTGAATTGGGGTCAATGCATGATATGGTCATGGCTAACCAGGCGGGGTGCTTATAGGGGGATCAATGTACCTAAATGGGATCCCCAAAATCATATTAGGGAGGACCAGTGAAGCCATGATAGGGACATAAAATATTATCGGAGGAGGCGACAGGGAAGGTATCTGGCCTACAGGGTAATGTGCTAGCGAAACAACTCCTAGATGGTTGAGACCTGGAGGAATAGTTCCTCATGGGAACATAGGAGAGGCACCCACAAATGGAGGAGGTCCTGGGTGGGTGAATCCAGATGGCTCAAATGAGGTGGGAACAACAGGGTGCTGAGGAGCTAACTCTTGTTCAGATGTACCAAATTTCTTGTGAGCAGCCCATGACACTTGTAACATGCAAACACTCAAAGAACTAGTGTCTGATGAGAGGGGGAGGACTAGGGAAAGAACCCAACAATGAGGAATATTCTTAGACTCCATTTGAAACATCAATGGAAGGATTTGCAGACTACTTATTGGACATCGACGAGATAATGGACTCAGAGGAGGTCATGGATGCCGACTCATAGTATGTCAACTGATCGATGGTGATGATCTTCTCTTCATGGGGGAAGCAAATCTTACGAAAAATAGTGGATGTGACGACTGACATGTCATAAGTGTAACTACGACCTAAGAGAATGTTATAAAATCAATGTCTACATGGACAATCTTCCCTGCAAGGGTCACTGGACAATTGCGATACATGCCAAGAGGCTGGGAGGAGTAATCGTCCCAAGCTCACAAAGTGATGGTGGATGGGGACAATTCAAGTGACTGAAGTTGTTTCCAGAGGACAGAGGACATCACCAGGTGGATGAACCTTCGTCAATAATGCATCGGGAGATGATGGAATTACAAACTTGGATTGATATCTAGAAAGAAACGAATGAAGGTAATGGGGGATGTTATGATGTATCAACTAGGAAGACAATCAAACGATCATCAGAAGGATCTATTACACTGAAAGCAGTTAGTAGAGCTTTCTTTTGAGACAGGCATAATTGGAGTACCTCTAGCGTCGATATGGAAGTAGGTGATTGTGCCAAGTCATCTACTATACGATATGTATGGGTATCTCGGTTAGAAGCAACGTTACGACGTAACTGTCCCTTGGGGATTTTAAGAATTTCCTCAACTTTAGGTTGAGGAATCTGTAGTGGACCATTTGGTGTCATAAGAGGCTCAATAGATTCTTTGGTTTTGGACTTAGTGGTATATGAAGTGGATGGCTTTTCATATTGACGCGATCAAGTTTGAAAATTGATATCAGAGGTATTGACCTCATCAGAATTCATCATGATGATATGGTTGTCACTAGGACCAGAAGGTTGGGGGGAATGGGCTACTTGACCTGGCTGAGGCTGAGTAGCAACAAATCCTTACTGGGGGAAAGGATTTGTAAGCAGTGTTGGTTGAGATGACGTAGGATTCTAAGGCAATTGTTGATCTGTAGAAGTTTCTTGAGCTTCCCACAGTTGGCACATCTGGGGCAAGAGAGGACATTCATGTGTATAATGGCCATGTACACCACAATATGCACAAGGCTTGTTCATATGAATAGTCTTGTTCTACTTGGGCTGACTACCTTGTTGTTGGTTGTTGGTATTCGGTTGGTTCCCCTGGGGTTCACTAGGTTGATTACCTTGATTACACTAGTTACCCTTGTTACCCTTCCCCTTATTATTTTTCTTCAATTTTTTGGGATTGGTTGCACTCTATTGCATAGACACTTTACCATGAGGTGGCGATGGTTGCTGGGGCTAAGGATGCATTGGAGGCTATAATACTAATGCTTGAGGGGATGGAGTGCTTGACTGTGCATAGTGATGAGATGGTGGAGGAGTAGCAGTTTGGTAGACAAGTTGAGCATTGTTTGGCCCTAAAAACATGTTGCTATTAGGAGGGGCATGAGTGTTGGAGGAAATGGTGCCCCCCTACAGATAGCCATAACTTTGTTGAGTATATGGTGAAGGATGTGAAAGGGTTCTATTAATGGTGCTGGACCCACCAACATGTCAGGGGATCTCCCCAGTAAGAACTCCCAATTATACCTCAGATCGTTTGGCATAGGAGTCCCAGTAGTGGGTTGTACAGTATCGCCTTGACCGCGGGTTCGCACAAAGGCAAGTAAAATGTCCATGTTGGTAGCAAGGTTGTGACATCTACATTAAGTCAAGGAAGGTGCATGAGTGGTTCTAACATATGGAGGGTGAGGTGAGTGCGCCCCTTGGAAACCTGTGAAAGCACGTAGTTAAGAAGGGAACACACGAGCAAAGATGCATCACAACATGGAAGGAAAGTAAGCTAGCAATCTAATGTGATGGTTAAACCAACAACACATTTTAGAAAGGTTCATACATACATATACAGAAAATAGCTACACATGCATGCATAAGCGAATAGATACATATATCATTTAGAGTAGAAAAGATAGTTGAAATACAATACGACATATGCATGAAACGTGCTGGCTCTGTTATATTAAGAAGTGTAAGTTCTAGTCACACAATACAACCATGACCAACCACTAGTTCCTACAACAAAACGTTACAGTCACTGCTGCCTGCTCCTCCAAAGAGATATACTAGCTCTACACAGTGGAGAAGGCAAGGCTCATTACAATACTGTCCAAGCTCTCTCTAAGATACTCCTATCGGAAGCTTGGCTAAACAAAAGCCTATACAATGAGTTATGAGAGACTATTTATAGCAAAGGGTGGGGTGGCCCTTGACATTCCCCTTTGTGATAGTTCACCTACCCTCATGAATCTTCATCTACTCTATGACTGTTACATCCAACTATCGACACCTGAACTTACACCTGACAAGACATTACATACAATCTGCACATGTACCCATGTGAGACAAAATAGGCTTGAGCAAGCCATACAAGAAATCACTATGAATTAGACAACTATGTGAAGATGAGCTCTTCAACATCCTCATGGTGGTTGACAGTGGTGAAATGATTCCAATCTCGGTAGTCTATGATGGTGTTTGTGTACTCTAAGGTGAAATCTTTCTGGAAACGAACTCTTGCCTCCATAGCATCTAGGTACACTGCTCAAGCTCCTCTCTCGAACTCGTCTGATAACATGCACATCATTGTTTTGAGTGTGGTCAGACCAACAACATACTGGTGTCTGCACTGATCACCAAGTCTGGGCTAGTGGCTATGTGCATCAACTCGTCAAAGTATGAGTGAAGCTCCAGTCGGACCTGTGCCTTTGTCTTTACCTGGTGAGTTTCCCATTAGATGGGATCGCATGTGTGCACACAACAACATCCATACTCGTGAATACCTGTGCATGGGAAGCTTGTAGATTAGTGATGAGCTACAGGATATCTTCATATTTTACGATCTAAATCCAGATGCGTGCCTTTAGCTCAACCTCTCTGGTTGTCATCATCTTAGGAAAGTGTAATGGGGCTCCCTTGTTTCTCATTGTCCATGTTTGCATGTAATTAACAACAACATGCACATTCGACAAGATATGTTCTCTCCTAGCACATCGTCAGTGCCAGATGTTGAGATGGAAAACTACCTTATGCATGGTACCAAACTTGGAATACAATGCTTGCATCACTGTGTTAAGGGACAATACTTCATCTAGTATTGCCTTCTTCAACTCTGCTTGGGTAGATGATGTAACCAGTTCTCCTCCCTACTTAGCCTTCTATAACTCCTTTTCTATTCGCTCGTTCTCTGCTATCAGGAAGCGAACACTTGAGCTAGTGGCGCATATGCTCTGGTAGCATCAGAGAATGCTGTTGGATGCTTGAGCATGTCAAGCATGATCACTCATTCCTCAAACTGCACAAGAGATGTGTGATCATCTGGAGTCGATACTCTGTGAGATTGCACAAATCTATGTCGCGACTCATCGAATGAAATGTTGTGCATCTCACCCTCTGAATTATCTGCAAGGATCTCAGTGTCTCCTCGGTCGCTTGGGACTTGCTCTACTTTTGGATCTGGTGAAGCTGATGGGTCGACCTCTTGGTGGTGAGGCATGAGGTTGATGTCTTTCTCTAAATCCTGTTTCTCCATGTCTGTATCCATCTGCTCAAGTGCTTGTTCAATCTCTTGAGAAAAGTCCTGCTCCTATGACTGTTCACCCTACCTACTTGGTTCTAGCTTCAGATGAGTCGATTACCACTATAGGCGCAATTTCATCTATCTGTACATGTTGTGCCCCCTATTGTACTTGTTTCTGCTCCGCTTCCTTCTCTTGTTTGTGTAGCTCTTGTTCCTTCTGGAGTTTCTCCTTCAACTAATGTAACTCCTTCTCTATTTCCTCCATTCTCCATTTTTCTCTTTTCCTTTGTGCATTCCTCTTGTTGCATTGTTGCCTCTTCATCTCTATTTCCAAAGTTGATTTCTACACAAGTGGGTCTGCTCGAAACTTGTAGCTTTGATCCTCCTCCATGCTGTTGAAAATATTCCTCTTACCTTTGTCCTACATTGGTATGTTTACCTCGGCTGTTGGTGCTCTCTTGGATGCTGCTTCACACTGATTTGCTAACCATTCCATAGTGATGTTGACCGGTTCATTGGGCCTGGAGAAGTTGTAACAATATCTACATGGGTCTTCCTCTGCCCAATGGCATCTCGCGTGGATCCATTGAAATTTTACTCTTGTGCAGTGATATTTTACAAAACAATGTGGGTCATACAGATTGTAGCTTCGGATGTCGAATGGATATTTCTTGATCTCCTCTGCTTCGACATCCACATGCTTGAAATTCTACATCTCATATAACTAAATCTGTAATGGAAGAGAAGGCTAAGGTGCCTTCTTCTTCTAGTGCAGCCTAAGTGACAGTCCTATCGAGATGTGGTATGATACTTCCAGCATGACGATCTTGTCCAAGGCAAACTTTGGTAGAACATGCGTAGGCTTCTCCACACTATACATCCGTATGAAGGTGTAAAACGGTGAGGCATACCAATCTGCTATATCGATCAGTGCCTCCATTGCTTCCTTCAAAATGCTACATGGATCATGCTCAAATATCATCTTGTATGCCACGGTGACAAAATGATCTGACAGCTGTGTGATAAATCCTTTGAAGCTGCATTCGGACAACATTTTACAATAATTTTTCATAGAGGTCTTCGCTGATGTCCATGCACACTTCAAGCCCTAGAACTCTTGATGAGCATAGATTGCATCCAAGATGTAAGTGGACATGTATATTTCTTCTTGGTTACCTTTGGGTGGCTGTTGAGCTCTTGTTACATGTTGCTTCAGTTGTTAAGCCAACATGTTAGAGTAGTTGCAAGCTTTTACTTCACTAACCAGTTGGTCCAACGCGATCACCCAACTCTATGGGGAAGTCTTTGTTCTTTCTTGGCCATACAAGGGACATGCAAATGTGACCAAGTATTGATACACCTTCCACAATATCTGCATCTTGTAGATCTGGTTGGGTTTCATCCTGAATTTGGCCGGATCCTTCACCAAGTTCTTTAAGGTATCCCTGGAGTTGGCATTATTGTTGAGTATGTTGAAGGGTGTCTCCATGGTGATCACGGGCTTCGACATATGGTACATCTGGTCATAATCCTGTGCCTTGAAGGTAGCAATCTTTGTCCCATTGACACTGCTCAATGTCATTGTCTCAGGATCAGTGTGTAAGACAATCCAATGTATCATGTCCATGCATGGGAGCACGAGATACCTACCTTCAATCTGGTACAAGCCAAACTTGTGAATGTTCTCATAGACTTGGCAGTCTTCGAGGTCTTCTCCAAATGTGCAAGCAAATGCATCATTAAACTCTTGCCATTTCAGCTTGATGTCGTTGTCTATAATCAGATTGGTGTCTTCATAGATCGGTAAACTTGTAGACACTCGCTCAATTGCTGCTCTAGTTGCGCTTCCGTTGGTGTCCTTTGATCCTGCTCTCTTGGAGGCCATTGATCCCGAACTCTTGAGAGACTGGCAAACAACTGCTAAATATGGAGACATGGCGATGTGCATGGAAAAAAATATGTTAGCTAAAACTAAAACAAATTTTAGGAATGACATGCAACATACATGGGGATTGACTAGCAAGGATTGCATAATTTTTCTTGGGAGGCCAGGATATTAGCTACCTGAACTGCGAAAAAGGTAGTCCAAACTATTGGGAGGCTAGCTAGCTGCTAGAATTGCATAAATCACAATCGAGACTGGCCTACTGGCTGCTGGGATTGCACAATGCACAATTCTAGCTGGCAAGGGTTGCAGGCCCAGTGACTACATTGCACAATTTTCTGGGCCAGGAGTCACTGCCTCTCAGAATTGAGCAATGCAAGGCTAGAGGACAGTCACTAGGAAGAAATGCTCATTTTCTGGGAGGAAGGTAGAGGCTTCCCTCTCAGGATTACACAATGATGTATTGGTGAGGGAGAGTCTAGGCCAAGGTTGCTTAGACCTACCGACAGGAAAATGAAAGAAAATGTGAATGTGAATGCATGGTGATACTGAGTGTAAGCAAGAGTGAATGATTGTGCATGCAAACAGTGAATGCAAGATTCAGAAAATAGAACAACATGCATGTGTGTGAAGCGAGTCGCCGAATCAGCAACTGTTTGTGCAAGTGTCATGCATGCGACAACAGTGAGATGCTAACGAAAACTAAAACGGTGCTAGTACAAGCTAATATGAATGAAAATGACAAAAATCATTCATAGAAATCATGTAGACAACACACACATAAGCCAAAACACAAAAAGTGACAAAAATACTGCAAAACATAAGTGAAGAGGACTTACCAGGAAATAGTTGAGTTGGATGTGTCAAAGACTCCTGGATGTGTTGTGGGATGTCAGAGCTCCAAGGTTGATGTGAAGAAGTGAGCTCTGAAGTGTCGAATAAATAAGTTTGATGCTCATGATGTGCATGCCACAAATCTAGGAAAATACGACACTTGGAGGAAATATTCTAAAACGATCTTTGCATGCAACCTCAAGATGCTAAAATTAGCTCCCTAAAATATAGGGATGATTTTTGCATGTTTCTTTTTTCTATTTATAGAAAAAGAAGCCCATGCATGCAAGTCAAGTTTTCTTGGTCCTGGGTGGAACCAGTAAACCCGATGGCACATGTAATAGCCTGCTTGCCTTAGGGAGAAATTTGTGCAGTTTTTGGAAGGGAGTTGGGCTGGCTGCCCAGAGGGATTGCGCAATTTCTGGGTTGAGCAGTTGACTGTCGCCCACGATTGCACAATTTTTGGATTGAGCAATCCTGCTGGGCTAGATGGCATAGTTTTCTCTCGGAAGGTTGACAGGCATAATTGCTCAATTCCCAAGTCTAGTAGACTGCAAGTCAGGATTGTGCAATTTCTAGAGGGAAGCTTGGTTCCCCTCTAGAATTGCATAATTTCTTGAGGTAGCTGCTCAGCCTGTAGTTGGACCATGTCTAGGAAGCAACCTGTGAGGGGAATGCAACAAGATATCATGCACAGACTTTCATGTTACTAGAAAACCACTAAAGCTTGTGTACTTGAAAATGAAAGGCATGCTTCTCAGGATGGTTGGTAGGGAGGCTACAAAACGAAGCTAAGGAAAAATTTTGGAGGGTGGTTGTAGCCGCTAGAACACTTGGCGACACACTGGTAGAACTCCATCTCTCTGAATGGACCTTGTTCGTGAAAAGAAAGTCTAACACCTCTAGAAGTATTGTTCAGTTCTTTGTTCGTCTTGGTTCCCACACTTTCTTTATTGTAAGATGTAGCATCTGCCAAGCTCTTGGTCGGTTGACACACATTCCAAGCCAAGCCAACACAGTTTTTTTGATTGGGGATGAGGGGTATAATGGTGCACAAGCAGCATAGTCATCAGAGTCTTAGTTTCATCTCTAGTGGTGCTCCACTGCTAGCAGGCCTGGACAGTACCCTGATGGAGTCACGCAAAAACACAAGCAACGCTCCACTGCCAGTGAGCCTTGTTAGTACCTTGGTTTGCTTGCATTAGCTCTCCACGTAGGAAGCCTTTCTCTTCTTTCGCATTATTCATTTTTAATTTAGAAAATTTTCACTTTTCATTTTTCATAACTGTGCATAACACTTATTCATTTAAGAGGTAGAAGAGGGATCCTGACTTATTGAGAGAAGAAGAGGTTGTTCCTTCAGAGAAGTAGTTTATATATACCTCTGATGTTCTTGTTAAGGTTTCCCCCTCACCTTACTCTACTTGACTGAGATGCCAAGGGTTAACCCAAAAACAACCGACTAGAGTAGGTGACACACGTTAGCACACAAGCGTTGTGTTTTCACCAAGGTTCACTTCAAACAATGCATATTTTCCATTGACATATCATGGAATAAAGATAACAAGTTCTTCATACAGAGGTAGGACAATAGATAACCAAGTAGTGATAGCTCCACAAGGCCTCTTGTAGTTTACCTAGCTCGTTTCAAGAGGCGTGCATAGTTTCATGTGAGGCTAACCTACGAGCGCAAAAACAAGCAAACAAACATAAAACAAAGCAGAAGCATAAGTAAATGCGAAAGCAAAGAGGAAAGAAGACAAGCAAGAAAACAAACAAACATGTGACATAAGTAAGCAAACAAGCATGCAAGCAAACAACCAAAACAAAACACTACTCCTACTCTTAAGCTAACAGTGCATGGGTCTGATCACATGAAGTGATACTTCCAATGTAGCCACTGACACATTGGTTGACCCATGTTGGTGAAGGCATGGTCCAAGAGAAACACTGTTGAGCCTCAAAATTACTCTTTCCATAGCAACCCTTTTCATTCTTTTTCCTTGTTTTTCAGTGAGAAAGATGCATTCTCATCACCAATGACCAGTATATACTGTCTTAAGGAGGAAATTTAGTGATTTACATATTATTCTTTTATGTTTTTTTGTTTGAATAAGTTTTTGTATATTAGCTACAAAACACAACCTATTCTGTAGCTAATCGGCTATTCCACAACTACCTTCATGCTTTAACAGGTTCTAGGTGTTATAAGGAGAAACTAGCTACATGGGCAGCTTGGAAATCATAGTGACATGGACCCTTTCCTGTTCACTTAGCCCAAGTCGACAAAGAAGATGGCATAAGACTACGATCAATGGATAAGTCAAATGCAGAGACCGAAGGTAACAGGACTCTGTTTCATGGTAATTAACATGTTTCACAATGATGGGAAGCGTTATCCGAAACTCCAGCACCCACCTGCACAACCGAATCTAACGGTCACCATGTCTTGGATTTATGTATCCCGCAGCTGAGGAAGAAATTCCGCATACCTGTCTTCTACGTGTTTGACTGTAGCATTTATTTCTCCACAAACAATTACATGGTTTTTCTTATAAATACCTGTGCAAAGGACCATAGGAGTTAGTAGTGATAGTAATAGTTTTATTATGAAATCAAGTTCTGAACTTTGTAATTTCCGGGCATTTTGTGTCTTGTTTTTAATATGAAGACCACATGTTTTATGAGAATATGAATGAGTTTATTTGGAATTGATTGAGTAAGTGTAGCCTAATCAGTTGCAGAGGACCCCTGCACTGAAGAAGGTTTCATTTCATTTTATTTTCTTCTTCCTGTTAATTGTAAATTTATCATTTTTTTTCACAGTGTTTATAGTCATTTTCTTATTGACAATGTGCATAATGCAATTTCCATCATTTTCTTATTAATAGTGTTCATAATTTAGAGTAGCTTCCATTTGCTTGATCTCTTTCTAGTTTTTATCAGTAGTTAGAATATGAAACTCAGTAATGTAATTTACTTTACTTCATTCACTGTTTTGCTAGTTTAAATTCTCAATTAGACTGATCATTGCCATTTACTGTCTTTGCCATTTCATTTTTAAGTTTACTAACTCATGGTGTTAATGAATGCTTCTGAAAAATCCTTCAAGTTGATAATTCATGTAAACTAAGTGGTTGAGCATTTCATTTATGCAATGAGTCTTTGTTGCATCTCTGTATTTGCTTTCTTTTAGATTAATGAAGTACAAAATTCCTCAAATGTCATCCCAAGGAGACTTTCTCCTAAAATTGAGAGGCAGAGTAACTAAGTATTTCATTTAGTTTTATTTCTATAATTAGTTAGGCATCAATTGAAAATTTCACTTTCAGTTCTTAATTCATGATTTGGAAATAATGGTAAAACAAGAATAGAGACTCTGTTTTCATTTCTTGCTTAAGCTTTTCTTCCAAGTCTTTCTCAGCTCTGTTTTCATTTCTTTCTTAAAAGCTCTGTTTTCATTTTTTAGATTTTGAGTAGCCATTACAAAAGTTAGATTTAAGTTTTTTGGATAATTGCCTTATAAATCATTAGGTATTAAAAGACCAAAAACCCCACAAAACAACATAAAACACAAAAACAACAAATTAAGAAAGGTTATTTAGCACAAACAATGCATTACACTTCATCAGTTTACGATACCCAGATTGATAATTTATGTAGAGCAATTTAGGACACTAAATTGACCAAACATTTTGGCATCGTTGCCGAGGAACTATAACTAGGTAGCCTTATCTCTTACATTCAAAAAAAAAATGACATGAATAGAGAAAGAGACTCCAGGGGTAGATTTATAGCTAGGGGCAGAAGTTCAATTCCTACAACACCACCTACTCCACAAAGAATAAGAAAAGGCACACCTCCATCCCAAACTCATACTCCCAGCCATAGGACTCCTGGAATTCCAAGGGCAGAAATCCAATCAATAGAATCCCCTACTTCATCTACCAAGGGAGTCTTATGAGAGAAAAATTTTGAATCTCCAACAATAGGAATAACCTTTTTCAACTCCACAGTAGAGCACATTGTGTTATCCAGGAATAGTTTCCACTCGGATGCTGCTATTCCCACTAAGATTGGTGGCTATCTTAGAAACAGACAATCAAAGTCTACTATTGTTTCCTTTTATGAAAATAGACGAGAGGAGAACCAAGAGGGCCAACCTGAGTCTTGCATTTGATTTCCTCTCCTTCTTGATAGAGTTTCGTTGCTTCTTCTTTGTCTGCCCAGCTTCAAAAGGACCTGTGGAATCACAGCAACATACTACTATGCAAGAAACAAGGATCTAAGTTCATAAATAATACAGGATCAGATGTGTATTAACCATATACATGTATATATAAACAAGTACACAAGAATATGGAAGGAAACAAGAATAGCTTTATTCATATGAAAAGTAGCAAGAGGATTACAACCATGTGCTCTGACCTAGCATCATCCTCTAGCTAGGAAGCCCTTCTTCACCTCAAGCAAAGCTTAGATCACCCAACACTATGAATGTACACCAGAAAACCAACAACACTTCTCTATAAGATAAAAATTCCAGCCTTTGGATCTCTGTGATGATGGATCCATATATAGATGATTACAGAGAGGTGAGTCATCTTCTAGGATCTTGATTAGTGTCCTCTCTCTGATAGTTCCTGCTTCCACTTGGAGAATGATGATCTCTTACTCATCCCTGGTCGAAAACAGAGAGGTAAGTGTTAGAAGGGAAGCTTCTGGAAGATTCCATGATCTTCCACCTCGCATTTTTGTCCCTTCCATTTGTCCATTCCCGAGCATTGCACCCTACAGAGGAGCAATTTAGTATGCATCACACCTTGCACACTGGGAAGGTGATATGCATCGCACCCTCTGCATTGAGCTTTCAGTATGGTCCAGTTTTGACCATTTATGAGCAGCTTTCAGTGGAGAACTTCTGGGAGATGATGTAATCAGCTGACCTTGTTCCTTTAGG
>APFE030232234.1:0-16334 GCA_000404065.3 Pinus taeda | reverse complement strand
ATCAGAGAACAAGGAGCTTACGGGAGATATATGCACAAGACCAACCAGCTGCTAGAAATGGTCTTGTGGGGGATAATTCTGATCTGCAAAGGACTAGCTTAGAGTTTATTGAGCCTCCTTTTGTCCTCGTTGCCACTGAACCATCGCCCTCCTGGCATTGCCATTTGTTCAGTCTTCTGATCCACAATATTATGCTGAGGCTGCTGGGCATCCATCTTGGGAGTTCGCCATGGAGGAGGAGTATAACTCCCTCCTTGAGAACCAGACTTGGGATCTGGTCCCCCTTCCTTCAGGAAGGAAACTTGTTCGATGCAAATGGGTCTATAGGAACAAGAGTGCTGCAGATGGGCAAATCACCAGACGGAAAGTGAGGCTAGTAGCTAAAGGCTTCCAACAAGTGAATGGCATTGATTATGACGAGACCTTTGCTCCAGTAGTAAAGATGGATTCCATACGCCTTACACTTGCCATTGCAGCTGCCCAACGGTGGGAAGTACATCAGATGGATGTGAAGAATGCCTTTCTTCATGGAGACCTATCCGAGGAGATCTACATGGAGCAGCCACATGGTTTCATTCAGGATTCATCTTTGGTCTATAGACTGAAGAAATCTCTCTACGGCCTTAAGCAGGCCCCGAGAGCTTGGTATGCGAAGATGGATTATTTTCTCTTATCACAAAACTTTGAAAGATGTGAGTCTGATCTGAATGTTTACATGCTTAAGACACATGATTCTCTTCTTATCTTAGTTTTGTATGTAGATGATCTCCTAATCACTGGCAGCTCGGCTTCAGCCATTGCTACAGTCAAGAGGGCTTTGCATGATAGGTTCTTGATGACGGACATGGGTCCATTACACTTCTTTCTTGGTCTTGAGATTAGCCAAGATGCCACAGGCATCAAACTCTCTCAGGATAAGTATGCATGAGATCTCCTCGAGAGATTTCGCATGGCTGATTGCAAGCCAACACCGACTCCTTTTCTGTCTGGGGTCCGCCTTGAGGATGGAGGTGACACTCCATTAGTTGACAGCACTCTCTACCGACAGCTAGTGGGGAGCTTATTGTACCTCACCTACTCCAGACCATATCTCTCATATGTAGTAGGGGCAGTTTCCAAATACATGCAGGAGCCGCATGAGCTACACTAGAATGCTGCCAAACGCATCCTCCGATATGTGCAGGGCACCATCACCTTCGGGATTCACTATGCAGCAGGTAGTGCATTGAATCTCCTTGGCTTCACAGATTCTGATTGGGCGGGAGACAGCATTGATCGCAAGTCCACCTCCGGCTATTCACTTAGTCTAGGATCTGGCCCTATCTGTTGGTTGAGCAAGAAGCAGGCTGCTATTGCTCTCTCTTCAGCTGAGGCCGAGTACAGAGGAGTAGTCAACATCACCATTCAGGATTTGTGGCTACAACACTTCCTCACTGAGTTGGGCGTTCAGTTCCACCAGCCCATTGTCATCTGGTGTGACAACCAGAGCACTCTCAAGTTTTGCAGGGATCCAGTACAGCGGCAGCGGACGAAGCACATAGAGATCCATATGCACTACATCAGAGACTTAGTACATGATCGGGTCATTGATTTGCAGTTCTCTCCCTCAGCCAAACAGACTACAGACATCTTCACCAAGACATTCACTGAGCAGAAGTTTCGCTCTCTGCGTGATCGTCTTGGAGTGAAGGACATAGTTGCTTAGCAATTGTCTTTTTTTTCCTCTTTTCTTTTGATTACATTATATTTTGAGGGGGGGTTTTTCCCATGAGGTTTTCCCTCTTTCCTCGATTTTAATACATGTTGCATTGTATTTTGGGTGACCTTTGGCCTTAGTTGTCGGGGCCCATCTTTGGCCTTAGTTGTCGGGGCCCATTTTCTATTTTTCCCCATAGTGGTGTTCAGGGGGGGTGTTGGAACTACTACACCTACATGCAGACTCTCAGTTAGAGCATGCAACTACATGCAACTACATGCAACTGCATGCGAACTCTTAGTTAAAGCATGCAACTACATGCAACTACTACACATCTACATGCGTACTCTTAGTTAGAGCATGGGATTGCATGCAAGATTCTTTTTGCATGACTTACTCCTTGATTTGCTCCTTCTTTAACTCTGCAATTGACTAGTTATCTCCGAAACTTGTTGTAGGTGTTGAGTCTTCTCATTGATCACCACTATAGTTCATTACCTTGGGATCTTCACCCACTATAGTTCATTACCTTGGGATCTTCACCAAGTAATGCTATATAATGAGCATTGTAACATATTTTCTAATGAATCATTCTTTTCTTCTTTCAATTTTCTTTTAATGTTTTTGCTCTGCAAAGCTGTGTGTTCAACCTTTACTAGCTAGATTCATTTGTGCAGGTTTTCTAACACATTTACAGAATTGTAGTAGGCAGATACAATCTCCATTGGACAATTCAGTTTTATGGGGCTATCATATTCGTCCTTCAAAGGCAAGATTTTCCCCTCTCGTCCAAATGGAATGAGTTGGCCATTGCAAAAAAGGCATATTATGTCATCCGCTATAACCAAGTGTGTGACCCTTTCGTGTAGGTAGAAGACATGTAAATGGTAATCCTAGAAACTATTTAGCCGTTTCCCGTTTAACTCTCGGTGTTGCAGGCGGTGGAAGGAATTCCTAGACAAACACTTAACCCCGTGCGTGAACATTTTCTATCTTCTGTGAAAAGTGAGTGTGGGTATCCACTGTTCGCCTGCTATGTATTGATGTGGACGCCGGAGCGTTAATTTTAGATGTAAACAATAAAGTATATTTCTTTCTTTCACTCTCAATCGCTTTTTATCTCATACGTCCATGCAAGTTATAACAAAGTTGTTTTATTCTTTCATCGTCAAATGTAGAGAGATTTTCATCTTAGATTACTGAATGAATCCAGGTAATATAATATAAGTAGAACATATGGATATATGTTATTATTATTATTATTAATTGAGTCTACATTACTTTTCTACTATTTTTTCAGAGATAGATTTTTTTCTGTTATAATTAATTATAGGTAAATGTTAGATATTAAACTTCTATGGAATATGGCATGATATTCACAGTTGTATTCACAAATAAATATTTTGGATTTGTCTCCAAGTTAACTATGGTTTTTTCATTAATTGAGCCCACAATCTCAGTCTCATTCTACATCTGAGTATGATGTGTAAGTCTGTCCACCCTCATCAAAGTTGAAATTTTGCTCATGTTAGCTAAAATAAAAATTTTAAAAATCTCAAAACTAAAAAAGATTAAATAACTATACAAAACATTTAAATAATGTTCGCTCATAAAACAATTGTATGTCAAGAAATTGGATCGTGATGGGCTCATCATATATCTTTATTTGAAATAGATCTATGATGGTTTATTTCAAGTTGATTGATTAAAGAAAATGTCATATAACATACTGTAACAAAATCTATTTACAAGTTCAACATGTCTATGGTAAGCTGGAGTGAATGTTCAAGGTTAAAAAATTTCTCCATGCTTTTTTAAAATGCATATATGTTTACTCCTATATTAATTTTTTATTTAATAATAATTAAAATAAATATATAGCTTAGTTAGTTTTTTTTTTTGTTAATAAATTTAGTTATAATATATCTATTAATATATATATATATATATATATATATTATATATATTTGTTAATGAGACAAGTATTATGCTCACACATTTCTTTTCTTAACTCATATCAATTATCCAACCAATAAATAATTACTATTTGATCTTTATGTTAGATGTAATAGTCCTTGGCTTGCCTACATTTACCATAGAATTTAACCCGCATTATATGGTTGTTGACTTTATGCGTTGCTCACTAGAAAATTATTGTATAGTTAATTTCCTTTGATTCATGGGCTTGTTAGTCAACCATCTCACTTAAGAAAGACTATACATATGATTCAGAAATATTTAACAATGGTGGTCCCATACTGGTGTCGCTCGAGTATGAAGAAACGTCGCCTTTTCTTTGCTAAATATCACATCATAGCCATGGTATTCCAACATAGAAACTGAAACTAAATTCTTCTTTAGACCCAAAACATACATGAAATCTTTTAATGTGAGAGGACAACCAAACTCCCTCTGAAAAGTTACCGATGTCGGTCGCACTATACCTTCCATCATCTCTCATCTGGATGTGCATTTGGAGGTCCTTCTCCTTGAAGTCACTGAAGAATTCTTTGTTTCCCATCATATGGAATGAGGCTCCACTATCCAAATACCACACACTACCCATCACCGATGTCACCATGCATACAGTGAGTGTGAAATGCAACTCAAATTGTGAAGCTAGAGCTTCACCTGCCGCTTCTCTTGAAGGGTTCTTGTTGGCCTTCTTGTGTGGACACTTCGTGGCATAATGTCCTAGCTCATGACAGTGAAAACGTTTAATCTTTGACAAGTCTTCCTTCTTCCATGCCTGACCATAATCTCCTTTCAATTGGGATTTCTTCCCTTTCCATTTGTTTTCCTTTCCATCCAAGGCATAGTTCTCATCATCATCATGCTTGGATGAGGTTCCATATTTGGTGTTCTTCCTTATCTCTTCTTTCACCAAGCCGAACCATAATCGATCCCAATTTGGTAGCTTCTACCTCCCATTTATCGAATCCTGGTAGCTATGCTAGCTCTTTGGAAGGCATAGAAGTGCTAGGCTTACCAAATCATCTTCAACAAATGTAATACCAACACTCCCAAGTTCATCCCAACATTGGATGAACCTACTAAGGTATTGTTATTGTGACACCCTTCTCCATTTTGATCTTCTGAAGCTTGTCCTTCAGTGCTAGCTTCCTATCGTCACTTTTGTTATGAAACAAGTCTATCAAGGCTTGCCACATTGCATATGGTTATCCTTCCCATGGAGATTCGAGACAATATTATCTTGAACTCCTTCTAGTATGATTCTCCTCAGCTTTGCCACACAATTCTTCCATTCTATTAGGTCTTGAGCATCAGTCATTAGAGGATTAGGAATATCATTGTCTATGAATTCCTTCAACCCGTTATCTTCCAACACTGCCTCTGTCCTATCCTTCCAAGAAATATAATTTGAGCTACCCTCAAGGGCATACTCGAGTGTCAATCCATAGAACGAAATCCTGTTGTCTCTTAAGAATGACATTACAAATTCGATTCACCTATAAAGACAAACTCAAATTATTCTCTTCTATTGTGATTCCTTCTCTAATACCATGTAGAGATTCCTTGTAGATTCAAACTTCTTACATAATATGCTAAAACAGAAGACTTGAATCTACTCTGTGCATTAGTGGAAACAATTAATCGACCGAGGAATCAAAAAACATGATACAAGATTCAATCACATATGCTCAAGGATATATCTAAGGGGAAAGCTTGCTACTTAAAACCTCTTCTTATCTATATATTGCATTAGATCAGAAAAATAGAAAAGAAAATAAAATTCTTGTTCAGGCCTGAACAATCTTTGCACAAGTATAATCTATCTCACTGCCTCACAAACTGTCTCTGGCCAGTACTTAGCGTGAACAATCTTTGCACAAGTATAATCTATCTCACTGCCTCACAAACTCTCTGGCCAATACTTAGCCAATTCTGCTCCTTGCCAATCTCCTATTTCATTTCACTGTTTCTCAAGGAATTAGAACCCTATTAATTAGGAAATTCTTCATCAAGAACTACGCAATCCATATAGGCCCTTCTTTGACTGCATGCACCACATGTACAACTTGGAAAATAATACAACTGATAGTACATTGACCTTGAACTCCAACCTCAATTGGGTAACTCAAATTTTCTACATGCATGAGTTAATTATGGCTTATTTATCAGTTAATTAGTTGAACACATGAAGCTACACCCCATTGCTAGACCCCCTACTAGTTCCTCCAACAATTGGGAGTAGTTTAACTGACATTAACTTAGTTTAAATGAACTAAATTATTACAACTCACATTAAACTGAAACTAGGCTCCTAAAATTTAGGATCCACTCTACATGACACAAGTTAGGCCCTCAACTCGAATTAACTAAGCCAACTAGGTGAAATTAACTTAGTCAACTCATTCTTGTTGTCTTGTGATGTGGAATTATAATTTTCTCCTAATTTAATTCAAGGGAAAATTAAATCTAGATTTTCTTGTTGCCATTTTCAACACATGCATGGTTGGTGCATAATGCCTTATTACGTGTTGGTGTGGCCTTTTCTCCTGAAGTTGGAGGTGAGGCTACTGACATTTTTGGGGCGTGAAGGAGAGATTTTATCTCCTCTAATTCCAGGCACAAATTGGTAGGGTGCCTTGATACTTCACATAATGCATAGGGTGGTGGTATCCTAGACCAGGAAGTGGTTGAGGCTTCCACCTTCTTTCCTTACTACTTGTCCCTTTTGTTGGAACCTACTAGTGTCGACATAGGTGTAGCTCATTTTGGGGTGGTTTTTTGAGGAGTGACTATCATAATGATGTTTTTTGAGATAATATCTGAGTTTTTTGACATGGCCTTGGGCGCCTATTGTATGCTCTGAGTGTAATGGATGATGCTTTGAGCTCAGGGGATACTAGTTTATGCCAAACCAACTTGGACATGATACAGGTGGATGCCCCCTCATCAATGATGGATGTTGATATTCCAAATGGTGACTAGAATTTGGAAGGAAACTATCGATGGAAGGCACAGAGTAGTATTATCCAAATCGAAAGCCATCAAACGAGAATGGGCTAGGTTGATTGCACCTAACGCAGAAATTAGGGCTTTCTGTTTAGTTGGGAAAGTTTGTAAAACTTACAATGTTGACATAGTTGATGGGGATTGAGCTAGATCATCTACGATGTTGTAGATATGAGAAACCTTTGAAGTATGTCTTGCTCGACGTAGTGGCCCTTTGACCATTCACGAGATGGTTTCTGCCATGGGTTGAGGTATTGTTAAAGGTGTCATAGCTGGCCCAATGTTTTTTGTGGAAGGGTTTGTTTCTGGAGGGGTTCCGTCATCCCGATTTTGTGTTTGCAGGAGAACATATTCGAGTCCTGCAATGAAAATGTCACAATTGGTGGGATTTGATTTTGGGAGGATTCTAATACTGTTGGTGGGAGGGTTCATGTTGAGTATTCACTACTCCCTAGTGGGGGAAGTGATTCTGTATGACTGTAGGTTGTTGGTTGGGTCCTCCTACCCCATGGTATTTTTCATCCTCTTCAACTCGAGGAGTTGAGGGGAATGATGGGTGTAATGCCCATATTCCCCACAAATAGCATATTCATGATTTGTCCTTAGACTAGGGTTTTTGTTATGATTTTGTGGGTTTTATAGGTTTGACCATAGTTATTGTTCTGGTTAGGGGGATTTCCCCCAGCCGATGCTCACAAGGGTTGTTGCTAGTTGTTTCCACTATGTCCAGGTTCCCCTTTATGCTTGTTCTTTCCTTTCTTTTTTTTCAGAGTTTGGTGGGTTGGCGATATTCAACTGTTCAAAATACCTTTTTGTTGCAGGAAAGAGGGTTGCACAAAATTAACCCCAATGTTATGCTGTGATGGTGGGTTATTCTTTTGGGGTGTTCTAAAAGGGAAGTAAGGATTTCCTTGTCATGGGTTGGCGTAAGTGCTTTGGGAGGTGGCATTAACCTCCATGACATGTGGAGGGTACTGAACACCCTACGTGGGAGGGTATTGACTAGCTTGCGTGGGAAGGTATTTGCTACTTTGCATAGTAAGGTTCTACAAGGGTGTAGGCTGATTGGGATAGAATCCCATGTTGGATGGTGGTTGAATTGTAGATGGGGTATTATATGGATGGTAGGTGGTTGGTCCATTGTAAACATTTCCAAGATGTTGGAAAGTGTTTCCATGTTGATTTTGGGCTATGGTTCTAATCAACCCATCTTCAACACTTGATGCTTTTGGTATCTATAGTCTGAAATATTGTAGGCGAGAGGCATCAAGTAGGACATGGTATAGGTATCAAGATTGAGTATAAATGAGCTCAAATTATTGAGATTTACTGATAGATTCTTCTTATATTTGTGGGAATTCGTAAGCCACATATTTTGAGATCTTTGACATAAGAGATCTAAAAAATAATTCGAGGACGGGGTCCTCTTCTATGTGCACCTTTCACAGGCTACAAAGTTTGCACCATTCATGGACATGGTTTGAGATATGTATGGCAGATGTTTAGTGGAAATGAGTGAGTATCTCCAATCCTGAATCATGAGATATTAGAAGCTAGAAGAATGTGAGAAATGACCTAGCTAGAGAGTCAAAGGTTCCATGGGAATTAGAGGCCTCACCTATGTATCATTTCGTCGCAGGCCTGGTGAGAGTGCATTTAAAAAGTCATAGGTGAACATAGTCATCTGCGATACTGTTGGATGAGTGCCAAAGATGAAAGGTCATTATGTGGTTTCCCATATCTTCCCCTTGATTCCCTTCAAATTTTGGTATATCTGAGGGCAAATTCATTAGAATAAGGGGCCGATTCTGATTATGTGCAATGAGGTTATTTGTCAACTTGCTTAGCTTTGGGAGATTTAAGGAAGCTATAAACAGGAATTTGGTGTTGTTCACCATTGTAAAATGATTTTGAACTGCGTTGTGCAAATGATTTCCCTAGGGGGAAGTGTGGTATGGGTTACCCGCGGGGGGTAACACGTGGATTCTTTGGAAGGGTGGTGTGTGGACTCCCCTGAGGGGTAGCGTGTGGACTCCCCTAAGGGGTGGCATGTGGAATCACCTAACGAGTAGTGAAAGGAGTAATTTGAGGGATAGTGTTCCTAATCAAAGTGGCACCAATAAAGGATGAATCAATAAAAATGGTTGTGTGATGTCTTTTATGCCTAAATTGCGTGAGACTTGGCACACCTCCTACTAATGGGGGGAGGTTTTGGAAGTGCCTATAGTGATGGGGTAGCATGGGGTCGCCTATGGTTTTAAATGGTGTGTGTGTTACTTCTGTGGTGAGGGGGGAATATGTATCAAAGCAAGTAAATCACATAGATAAAACAAAGTGAAAAATAAATGGTTACTTTCCCTTTAAGTTATGCTATGTGATCAATAAAACAAGAAAAAGGTCTCTGCTTGTTTTGTGTATGATAAAAAATCCTAACAAGACCTATTCATCCTTTCCACTCTAAAATTAACCAGGTCTTGCTAAGATATGTTTTTTATGGGTACCACAGCTATGTACTGAAATAACTGGCGATGCTTCCAGTAGCCAAAAGAATCAACCAAGGTAATGAATAGGATTTAGTGCTTCTCGCACCTCCACCTATAAGGAAAGATTCCCTAAAATTAGTCACTAGGATACCTTCGTCCCATAGGGGCAGTTGAGTCTTTATATTCTTGGTATTTAGTCGTCAGTATTGAGCACTATATAGTTCAGGTAGCTTGGTATAGTACCACAACATTGCGACCTAAGCTGAACCCCCTCTGAATTGGGTTTCTAACGTGCCCAGTTAGTCTTTTCTGTGGGATGATGAAGGATTTGTAGCACCCTAAAAGACAACTTCTATGTTTCAAAATATAAAATGAGAATGGTGGCTTATGAGATGCTACCCCCAATGGTCCTAACATGAACTATAAATTCTTTTATGCCCCCTATGGAGAATTTAATGTGTTCAAGGTTATGGTCGGGAGTCTTAATTCACTTATGGCGTGAAAATGTAAACTAAAATAAACTAAGTACAAAATATCTTGAAGCTGGATGCCCTTTGTACAAAGTTTAGAGTAGCTTAGTGTGTGGAGTGCAATGCGTCTGCAAGTGACAAAGTGAGCATAGAAAGTGTGTAAATATGTGGATATGCCATGATCCTTTAATGAAATCCCCTACTTACACTAAGTTGTGATTGTTCCTTACATGAAAAGAAATAATATGTGGATGGTGGGCCACTTACTTCCTTCCTATTACACTATGTGTTCCTAAAAGGGAGATGGAGAAAACAAGTGTGTTAAGAAAACTTTCAGATGCAAGCCTAGGATTGTCTAAAAGATGCAAGGGAAGCACAAACTACTCCCTTTCTTTAATAACTCTCGGTCCTAGTCCCAATACTAATGAGGTATAATGCTTTGGTTAGTAGAAAATATGTGTGGATTTTGGGCCACTTACTTCGTTCCTAATTAAGCTATGTGACTTGTGAGAAAAATAGCAAAACAAGTCGAAAAAGATGTGCGGGTTTGGCCACTTACTCTTCCCCTTAATTAAGGTATGTGTGAAATGCAATTTTTTTTAAAGAAAAGACTAAGTAATTACTCTATGAATAGTGGTCATTAAAGTAATTAAACAATCTAACTAACTGTAAAGATTTTCATAAGTGAACGAAGTTCACTAAAGGCTACCTATCACTCACGAAAGAAAAATGACAACGAATTTTTAGCTTTATGTAACCTGCACGAGTTATTCTCTTCACAGGAACACGAAACGCATGTCTGCCTTGTATCTATTCCAATTTCCACTACTATTATGTGTTTCTTAAATATCATATTGTGTTTGTGAATCATACCGTGAACTAGTTGAAAGTTTGGTTTTTGTGCCATCATATGTTTTAAAGAATGCACACACAACAGACCGTGCACCCACTTATTATGTGAAATGAAACTCAATGCAATAGTTTAATTCTTTTTTGAACATTTTGAAAATATATAAATAACACCTTATTATTACCATAACATATCCTCTACAATCATTATGAAGATTCGCGTAGAGAAAGTATGTATTTATGGGAAAAATATAAACTATATGTGGTCGATATGAAAGTACATATTAAACAAATATATTCCAAAATTTGGTCTATGTATGAGAAGAATGAAATTCCAAGAGGGGATTTTTCAGTTCTTAAGATTTGTATCATTTATCTTTGAATGAATTTTATGAAGTGTTTGGCACAAATAGATATTTGTACATAGTTTCCCAGGTAAAGTTGCTTATAGTAGTGCGTATAGAGCCTCTCTTCTATACAATGTTTCCTATAGGAGTATGATACTATTAGAAATGTGCTCTTCATAGGAATGCTTTACATTTGCTCCTTCAAATCAAATTTAGGGGTGTCCACTTGTTGCTTCATTGTAAAACGGTCCATATCTTGTATCCTAGTGTTGGTTAATGCATAAGGAGAGGTATGTGATATTTTTTTATCAAGTCTTGAATGAGTTAGAGTCTTGAGTTTTCATGATTATCCCTAATCATTGCATCGTTATGTTGTAAGTTGGGAGAGTGATAGTCAAAACAACTTGATGTAAAACATGGATGAAACATTCATCAACTCCCTTACTAAAATAACAACAAAAATTAACAGATCACTTTGCAAGGGAATACTTTCTATGTTAAAACAAGAGCAACCATAAGAAGAACATGATTTGGGACTGAAAATTGTTTCACTTGCAACAAATTTTCAATACATGGGTGTTATAGTAAAATCCGTTTTCAACTTAGAAAATAATTCTTCACTCCTCTCTAAGGTGGATCAATTAGATTGGAAGAGTTGGATTTGGGATTTAAAACTAGTCATGATTTCCTTAGCATAACACAAGTATTTGAAGGACCCTTGTATAGGAGTCAAACTTCTAGTTTCCTCATGTCTCAGTAGTATCATGATGCTGACTTTATGTATACCCCCTTATAGTGACTGGATTATGAGGAGAGTCTTCATATTGATAATGGAGACCTTTTAGGATTTCGATAACATTGAGGGCCCTACCTTTTAGAAGACGCTAGATATTCTAGATGTCACGCCCTTAGTTAGACCTTATGAATTCATGTTTGAGTGTGTGCGATGACTTGATGCTACAGATGTTCCAACGCTTATTCAATATTAGGAAACATCATTATGACATAGTCATAACACACATGCAATCCCTTTTGTCTTCATGTATAGGAGGCCATGACGCCATGAATTCAATCCCTCCCCCGCCCATGAAGCTGGGCCGCCAGTTAGCTCTGGTCGGAAACCTAGGCCAAATAGTGCTTTTCAAACAACGCACTTCAAGTTTCAAAGTAACCTGCACAGGCCCCTTGTAACTGCCCACATCACCCTTATGCTCTCGGAAGAGGAAAACCTTGTCTCCCCCTTGACCTGCATCGCCCCTGATCCCTCTCCTGGCAGCGAGAATTCTTCGGACAGTGACAACAAGGAAAATTGGAAAAAAGAGAAAGATGAAAAGGAGGCTCTTCTAAAAAATCTTCCTCCTGTAGACAACACAGTACCTGCAGCTGAGGACAAAACTCATGGCGAAGCGGAACATGCCATAACTATCCCTGACAACGATTTAAGCGGTAATGAAGGTCTTAAGGATGGCGACACTGCTAGGGATGAGAAGAAGGATAATGACCCAGCAAAAGAGAAGTAACGCCTCCTGGGACTGTCTCTTTTTGTTTCGGCTCCTGTCTTAGACTTATGGTTGGTTTTCTATGCAATTGTCCTACTGGTTTGTGGCTCCCAGATGGGATTCTGATGACTGTGTTTTAGCTCGGTTGCAATGTTTTTTGTGACTCTGTACTGGCTCAGATTTCCTTCTCGGCGACGCATGTTTCTCTCTATGTATGCTTTCTGGTCTCTTGCACTCTGTAACTGTTTTCCCTAGCTTATGTCTGTAATGGGGCAGTTCTGGTTTGTCGAGTGCTGTAATGCCTCGCTCATATGTAAAAATATTTTGCCTTTCAGTTAATAGAAGTTAGTATTTGCAGAGAAAATATATATATATATTTGTTAATGAGACAAGTATTATGCTCACACATTTCTTTTTTTAACTCCTATCAATTATCCAACCAATAAATAATTACTATTTGATCTTTATGTTTGATGTAATATTCCTTGGCCTGCCTACATTTACCATAGAATTTAACCTGCATTATATGGTTGTTGACTTTATGCGTTGCTCACTAGAAATTTATTGTGTATATAATATTTCTGAGTTCCTATAATTAATTTCCTCTGATTCGTGGGCTTGTTAGTAAACCTTCTCACTTAAGCAAGACCATATGTATGATTCGCAAATATTTAACAATGGTGGTCTGATACTGGTGCCGCCTGAGTATGAAGAAATGTCACCACGGAAACATGACGAACTCTCCTGAATTCTCTGTTAGGTTAATGTGCCAAGATCTAGAACAATGATCTGGAAAGGTGGTCACAAACGGTGGAGATCATTCTAGAGATTTTTCGCTTTGCAACTCTGATGTAGTTAGAGTTTATGGAAAATTCAAGGAGGAGACTACTTCGGGGGTAAGTTATCTAATCCAGCACCACACTTGGCCACCATATGTCTTCTCTCGAGTTTTATTTCCTAGCAGCATGACCAACTTCGTTCCTTAGGCATGATCCCTCCTACCCATTCATCTCTTGCTCCACGATTATTAACCATATTCATCTTTCCCTTCCAGCACTCATAATATTTTTCCTTATGTGTTTTTCGGAAATCATCGTGATACTCCGGCAGTTGCTTATTACGTTGTTCATTGACTCTGTAGGTTCTCTTCCTCCATGGATTCCAGTCATTTAACTCGCCTAAGTGATGAGTTCGACCTGATTCTACAATAGTTAAGTATTCCAAATATTTTGTTTCCCCTCCAATGATTTTTGTTTACAGAGGTGTTTAAAAGTTTGTCTACTAGCGGGTTTATCTAACCCTTGCTCTCTTCTTGCTGCCAGGTTTTCTTTGCAGCCATAGAGACGTCAATTCTCCTTCTGATATACGTTGCCAGGTTACTCTACAAACCTCCTTATGCTGGCTCATTGTTCACGTGGTTTATTAGCTGGTTTAGACAGAAAAATAGTTTTCCCTGTAAATTAGTTTGGGAATTTCTTTCATACTATACCCGGTAATAGAAGGGATGACATACTAGTCGTTTTGATAATGCCTTTGTTATTTTTTTTTTAAGAGACAAATATGTCACATTGCCCTACTCGGTTTTTATTTTTTGTTTTTAAAATGCGGTTCTTGCTACCAAGACCACACAAACCCCTTGCAGTTTATCTAATTTCTTAGAAAAAATGTCTCTTGTTTCTTACAATAGCCTTTCTCTATTTTGATTTATTAGTGAATTCCTTCGAGTGATGGCTCTATTTATTGTTAAATCATAGGACTACAATGTTTTCATAGCTTTACACACATAGATTGATTTTATTTAATAATTAATTTGGTACAATCATATTTTCGTTCGAATGTACAATTTTCTTTTTCCTTTGGGTTCTATTTCCTTTTGGTTTTCCATTTGACCAAGATCTTCATGGTCTCTGCTAATGTCTGTAGCTCTTCTAGCTTAGTTGGTTACCTAATTGCCTAGCAAATATGGTCATGGAAAATAGAGTCGCGAGACTTTGTTCGCCTTCCGAATTGCGGCTTAGTTTAGTAGACACCAACCCAAGGTCTTGAGGAGCCCTCTGTTGATACCTTGGGATGGGGTCATAATGTTTGGGGACCCGATTTAGTTTTATTAAACACTATTGAAGCTCTTGTTCCAGCTTTGTTGTTCCTTACTAGTTATTTGCATGTGTGTATTTCCATTTTTTTGCAAACTATTGACTGTTAGTATCATCTTGCATTTCTCTACTTAGTACACTAGAAGTTTGTTATTTTCTTATTAGGGAAAATAAACCCAATTGTTTCTATGGAATTTATGCTCCTTCTTTGGTGTTTTAACGAACAAAAGCTTACTGTTTGTAATCTATATTTCTAAATTTATTTTAAAAGAATGTACATACTGTTGTGACACCATTACACAGTTCTTCCCTAGTTAAGTAATTAATTTCTTGACATAAATATACAAACTTGGTACTTCTATATATTCCTAACAAGATATATGGACTAACGTAAATGCATTAACTATACCAACAAGAACTATAAGTCTCTCCTCCCATCCTTCAGGCCGACAATGACGTCGAGGTCTACCCGTGAGCTTCCACTCGTCCAGACAGTATAGATTCAATTCTCAATTCATTTGGTCTCCAAACCCCAACACCCCTTATCCAGTTTAGAGTCCCAACCTCTAAGGATCTACGGAGGATTCCACTGGCCCAAGTCTAGCTCCGGAACCTCCTCAGAACAACAATACATTGTTCACCTGTGGATCGTCTTGTGTTAGGTTTGCATATCCTTTCGATTTTCCCTCGTCCCTCCATCTCCCTCTCTCCTTCCTTGGAACTACTTTTTTCTTGGAGGAAAAGAGACTCAACTGACCTAACTATCTAGAGAGTTTTTTCTTTTATTCAGTTAAGCATATATAAAATTTTCTTTTAATACTGAAGGACTTAACGAATTCCAATCGCTACATTTTTTTGTTCTTCAACTTAGACTTAAATAAGTTCCAAAGTTTATAAAAGTTAAAACATAAATTCATGAACAATGTTGCCGATGTCACAATGTTATATTTAGATACATAATTAGTTGTAAATATAAGGGAAGATGTAATTATTATATTGTATCTAATATTTTTGGCGACTTCCATCCATGTTTTATTTGATTATATTAGGTAAAATATAATACTATAATATTATGTTTTACCCTATATTTCCCCTCAATTGGTCCATTTGGTATTGCAATATTTCTTTATATTTAAAGTTTGAAAGTAAACATACCCAAATATAAAATTAACAAGGGTTGAGAAATATAGAGTAAAATGTAATATTTAGATTGAAGTTTGATGGGAAATATTATGTGAAATATAATAATACTACATTTAAATTTATATTTCCGTACCCTCCTTGCTTTTATTGAGTGGGGTGATAATAAATACTTGGTAACATAGAATATTATTTTATCCAAAAATTTAGCTCACCCTATTTACTTTTTATTAGTAACATTCTCACTTAATAAAAAAATACAAATTAACAATTATATTTATTCTTATTCTTATAATTATAATTAATAAATAATAATTAAACAAACCTAGAGGACAGGTCTAATTCTTGAGACACACAGATTTGATTCTTCTTCATTCTTATTAAATCCAGAGTTAAAATAATTAGGGTTAAAATAAACTTAGGCAGTTATAATTTAGCATGTGTTAAATAACAAAGAACCTTACAATACCAACAAAGAAATGGTGTGATAATGTGACCGACAACCAGTGATGACAAATAACAAGAGAATCTAAGAAACCAAAGAAATAAGAATTTAGAATTATAATGTGATCAACGAGAAAGGACCATAACAGTGTGACAAATAACGAAACGATGCGACAATAACAGTGTGATTAAACTCTATTCACTCATATCCTCATACTCCATCCAAGCATCATAGGGGAAATTCTTTGACCACACACAACAAATTCCCTCTTCATTAGCTGTGAAAATTTCTCCAGTTCTTTCGTCGTATGCAAGTGCCACGATTTGATCTGA
>APFE030232233.1:207904-276876 GCA_000404065.3 Pinus taeda | reverse complement strand
TGATCCTAGGTGTTCACTTACACTGGAAAAATGTGGTTAGGTTCTGAAAGTGCATGCTATTTGTAAGATTGGTGTAATAAAAGGAAGGGTAAGGAGGGTATAGCCAAAATAACTGATAGGTTTCTGGTGGACACAAAATTAGGCTATACCTACCTTCAGTGACAATGGAATTCACAACCACCAAACCCAAATTTTATATTTTTTAGGCACTAGCTAGAGTAGTGGATAAAACCACCACTTCTTTAGATCCTAATAGTTTCAACTTCTATATTGATCCATCGCTACTTTATGTTCTTTCCTTGTAGGTGAAGGGATGGAACTCCCTGTCTGAAACATAAAACAAAATTTAAGGAACAATAGCATGATTCGAGCAGTGTTCTCTCCTGTGATGAGTTGTGGCACAAAAACCATGCATTATCTAAAGTCCCACATCTTGAAGGTAGAACTGGGTGAGTGATTTGCAAGTGACCTAGAAAACTTCTTCATCCTCTATCGCAAAACAGAGTATTTCTATGTTAGTCAATCAAACTCACATGGAAAATCCAATCTGTGGTATGTTTTATTTCTATAAATTAAACAAAATTAACCGTAAGTTGCATTACAGATTTGTTTTCAACTTGCATCTCAATCAGCGATATTAGGCTATATATCTCAATAAATTACTGTTTTCATTGTCACGTTCTAGGTACTCCTTTGAGATCAAGTCCTGAATTCTAGATTTTATTGCTTTAAGTTCGGGCTTGAATGTGCTTTGGAGCTATTCAACACACTCACTCAATAGTTGTTGCCGAGGTAAGATTTTTCTAGCCTTCATGATGAGAACTATTGTTGAATCTATTTAGAAATGTCTGTCTTCTTTTACATTTTCGATTACTCTATTCCTCTCATTTGCATTCATATCTGTAAGTGGAATCTTAAACTTTTTCAACTTGTGCGAAAAGGGAGTATTGAATTCAAAATTATCACTTGTAGATATTGTTGGAGTGCTAGTTTCCTTTAGAAGAATCTTGTTCTTGCCACATGAAACTAAATACAGAAGTCGAATAAGACCTTCATCTTCCAAATTTAGTTGAGATTTAATTTCTACATAGCTCAGATTCGTAGCTTCATTGAACCACAATAGCAGAGCTGCTTGGTATGTTGTTACTGCCAATTCTATTACCGTGGTGTCAAATTTAGAGATGATTTCATAGATTCCATTGCTCTCCAAGAGTGTTGAGGTTTGATATAAATCATTGATCATTTTACAAACCGTGGATGTATTACTATTTCTGCAGGATGAGATATCAATTATATTTCATCTGATAAAGAAACAATAAGTGACTTACAAACCGCAAATAAATAAGTACTTACTGCAATTTATGGAAATGTCATCCAAACATAAACGGGAATTACAGTATGCTTGGTTTTCTATCATTTAGTGCATCACCTTTTTGCAAAACAAAGGGTTGGCCTTCAATATGTTTAGCAAAACAACTCCTAATCACCCAGTATTGGACCATGCATATTTGGTGAAAACTACTCAAGGCATAGTGGAGAGTAGATAAGAAAGCCTACTCTAGTGAGGTCATGCTCCCCACCAGCTACAGAGGCTCAAGTTCCCCATGCATGTGAATCAGCAACGACTGAATCAGATTGGAACCCATAACACCATTAGTGGGCTATTGACACCTACAACCAGTGGAACAAATTCCTAATAATCTATATTCGTGAGACATGCATAACAACTAGCATTGTGTTGGGAAACTCCAATACCAACATTATTGGCATAGCTGGATACCAACATCATTGGTAGGGATGGAGAGAGGAAATTTTGTAACCCCGGAAATGATTGTAAAATATTACAAAATATATATTTTTAACTGTAGGTAAAGACACAACTGTGTCATTTCAGCATCAAGATCCAAACATTAATTCAAGTCACAATGGGTAGATATTACAGCATTAAGGTTTTCACATGGGTAGATTTTCTAGGAATCCTAATGCAAATAATAAACTCATATAAGTTTCATGTAATTTTAAATACGCAACAATGATTTGACCAAAATAACCTTGCTGTGAAAACAAACCAATATACCACTTCAAAATAAGCTTAAGCCTGTTATTAAGCACAAATAAAAGCTTACAAATTCCTTTGCGAAATCTATGGGAGAGTGCTTGTTTCTCCAAACCAACACACAGGCATCACCAACTCCTCTCGAACTCCTCTCGAGCATAGACTTCTTCCTTCTAGGAACAACACCTTCTTATTCCCTTAGTCATATTTTATAAATTTTTACTAGTGGATTTTTCCTAGCAGCTGCTTTTAGGGTTTGCCTTTTACCAGGATTTTTCTTTTAACTTGGATGGGTGATGCTAGGGCATTATTAGAAATTAGATTTTTATTAAATTAGAAATGATATTTTATCAAATTATATATTAGATTTCTATCTAATTTCTAAGTGGTAAAGATCTACTGCTTTTCTTTTAACTAGGATGGGTGATGCCACGACATCATTTTTATCTAATTTCTAATTAGATTGTTATAAAATTAGAAATTATATTTTTATCAAATTTCTAATTAAAAATTAGATTTTATCTAATTTTTAATTGGTAAAAGTCTGCTGTTGTTTGTATTATGTAATTCTATAAAAATACGTTGATGTCTACATTTTGTAATTATGTAAAAAGAGAAATGTTTTTTTTAGAAAAAAAACATGAAGTGGGAAAAACAATGGCATGAAGTCTTTTATAACCGTTTTTCTGTGAGGTCCTTTATAAACAATAACAGATTTTTACCAATTAGAAATTGGATTTTTAACAAATTTCCAAATGTTTTTTTTATCTAATTACATAACATAAACAACATCAGATTTTTACATAATTACATAATACAAACATCAGATTTTTACCAATTAGAAATTTGATTTTTTATCAAATTTCTAATTGGTAAAAATCTGTCGTTTTTTGTATTATGCAATTATGTAAAAATCTGCTGCTGTTTATGTTTTATAATTAGATAAAACAAATTTGGAAATTTGGTAAATCTAAATTCTAATTGCTAAAAATCTGTTGTTTGTATTATGTAAGTATGTAAAAATCTGCTGCTGTTTATATTTTGTAATTATGTAAAAAGGGTAATGTTTTTTTAGGAAAAAACATGAAGGGGGGAACAATGGCATTAGGTCTTTTATATGCATGACAACATAAGAGCTTAACCATTCTATCATCTAGGACTCAAGAATCTGATTCCAAGAAAGGAAGAAATTGTCAAAACATAGTATTTCTATGTTAGTTAATCGAACTCACATGGAAAATCCAATCTGTGATATGTTTTATTTCTCTAAAATAAAACAAAATTAAACATAAGTTGCATTACATATTTGTTTTCAACTTGCATCTCAATCAACGATATTAGGCTATATACCTCAATAAATTACTGTTTTCATTGTCACGTTCTAGGTACTCCTTTGAGATCAAGTCCTGAATTCTGGATTTTATTGCTTTAAGTTCGGGCTTGAATGTGCTTTGGAGCTGTTCAACACACTCACTCAATAGTTGTTGCCGAGGTAAGATTTTTCCTAGCCTTCATGATGAGAACTATTGTTGAATCTATTTAGAAATGTCTGTCTTCTTTTACATTTTCAATTACTCTATTCCTCTCATTTGCATTCATATCTATAAGTGGAATCTTAATCTTTTTCAACTTGTGCGAAAAGGGAGTATTGAATTCAAAATTATCACTTGTAGATATTGTTGTAGTGCTAGTTTCCTTCAGAAGAATGTTGTTCTTGCCACATGAAACTAAATACAGAAGTCGAATAAGATCTTCATCTTCCAAATTTAGTTGAGATTTAATTTCTACATAGCTCAGCTTCGTAGCTTCATTGAACAACAATAGCATAGTTGCTTGGTATGTTGTTACTGCCAATTCTATTACCGTGGTGTCAAATTTAGAGATGATTTCATAGATTCCATTGCTCTCATAGAGTGTTGAGGTTTGATATAAATCATTGATCATTTTACAAATGGTGGATGTATTACTATTTCTGTAGGATGAGATATCAATTATATTTCATCTGATAAAGAAACAATAAGTGACTTACAAACCGCAAATTAATAAGTACTTACTTCAATTTATGGAAATGTCAGCCAAACATAAACGAGAATTACAATATGCTTGGTTTTCTATCATTTAGTGCATCACCTTTTTGCAAAACAAAGGGTTGGCCTTCAATATGTTTAGCAAAACAACTCCTAATCACCCAGTATTGGACCATGCATATTTGGTGCAAACTAATCAAGACATAGTGGAGAGTAGATAAGAAAGCCTACTCTAGTGAGGTCATGCTCCCCACCAGCTACAGAGGCTCAAGTTCCCCATGCATGTGAATCAGCAACGAAAAATCAAATTTCTAATTGGTAAAAATCTGTCGTTGTTTGTATTCTGTAATTATGTAAAAATATGCTGCTGTTTATGTTTTATAATTAGATTAAAAAACATTTGGAAATTTCGTAAATCTAAATTCTAATTGCTAAAAATCTGTTGTTTGTATTATGTAAGTATGTAAAAATCTGCTACTGTTTATATTTTGTAATTATGTAAAAAGGGTAATGTTTTTTTAGGAAAAAACATGAAGGGGGGAACAATGGCATGAGGTCTTTTATATGCATGACAGCATAAGAGTTGAACCATTCTATCATCTAGGACTCGAGAATCTGACTCTAAGAAAGGAAGAAATTGTCAAAACAGAAATTTTCACTTGGATTTTTAACTAAGTTGTCTGCAAATTCCACCCTAGAGAGCCATTTTGAGATTATTCACCTTCAATCCTTTGTTTTTTTAGGGAGACCATCCTTTCCTATCGATCTCTTCTACTTTCGGGATATGGCAAGTGGAGAAGGAGGTGCAAGTGGATCGGAAAAGGTAAGCTTACTTTGTTTTTATAGAATAATTACATAATATAGTATGTTTTATTTTTTGTTTAAGGTTTGAAGTTAGAATTATAATTTTATAATTATACTTTGTGGTAAATCATTGAAACTTGGACAGGGAAAGAATCTAGTAACAGAGTCCTTGCTTGAAGATGTTTTTGGTACAGAAGGACTTAAAAAACTTCATGCTTTGGATGCTGAATCGCTAATCCATTTTCTTAAGACAAAATCCTCTGAAGCTAATCAGCTAGGTCCAGGTAATCAACAAGCTTTACAAGAATCCATAAGTTCCCCATCCTCTCTTGGATCAAGAAAAAAATCGAAAAAAGTGTCATTGACATCAAAAACCAATAATGAAGAACATTGTGTTGAAACATCTTGTGTGATGGAAACACCTGGGACTGCAAATTCTTTTTCATCCTCATCTTATGCATCATCTATTGGTAGTTTAGGTACCAAGATAGAGTATGACCCTATCTCAGGGGAGATAAGAAGGACAGATGCAGGAAAACAATTCTTAAATAGGCTAAAGGACTCTTGCCTTCAACGATTTAGAGATCATCTTCACCTCACATTCTCCAAGATTCCACTTCACCTAAAAAAGATGGTGGTACAGGAAATAGAGAATGAATTTGGTACAGGTTGGTCGGTTAAGAAGATAAAATTGCAAATGTCGCTCAACTGTAAGAGGTTTCGTTGAAACCAAACAAGAAAAATTAAAAAAATGCCTCAAGATCAAAGACTGAAACAAAGACCATTTGACATACCTTTTAAAGTATGGAAAGAACTTGTAAAATCATATGAGAAGTTGATGCACAAAGAAAGGTCGGCAATGAGAGCATTCAGGTATTAAATTTTTCATTAAATGTTATTTAGAATGTATTAATACTTATAAGTATCTTAGACATGTATTTGTGTGAAAATAAATTGAATTGGTTTATGTTTAAGGACAAGGCGTCCAAGGGGAGGTTAACCAAGACAAAAGTCACTCATCGTAGTGGCCAAAAAGGTTTAAAAGCACTGATAACAACCTTTGTAAGTATATTAAACATGTGATATTTTTTTAATAACGTTTGTACTAGAAGAAAGTCATTGTTATCTAATATCTCCCTATTTATTGATTGATAGGAACTAAAATATGGAAGATCTCCAAATCATTTGGAAAAGGAGGTGCTGCAACAAAAGAGATGGGTTGAATTTGTTGTTTGGATGGAGTCTATGGTATGTAATCTTAGTTGGATTTCCAATATACTTTTGAACCGTATTTTCATTTTATTTTTTACTGCTATTAGATATTATATCTTACCTCATTTTATGGTTAACATTGTATAACAAAAACATGTGTTGTGTTACGTAATTAATACTAACATGTAATATTGATTTTTTTTGTTAGAATGCTATAGGTAATGATTGCCAAGACAATGATTATGATGATGATCCAAATCATGTTCAACATATATCAGGAGATGATGAGGATGAGGATGAGGATGATGGTGGTGAAGGAGAAGATGATGATGATAGTTGCGGTGTTGGTGATGATGTGGATCAGACTAATGAGGATGGTCAAGATGATCATGAGGATGAGCTTGGTGGTGGTAGGTAGGCATGCACATGCATTGTTTTTGATGAATAAATTATTGTGTAGAATGACATTGTTATGTTTAGATGGGTGTTGTGAATTTACCCTATATCAATGAAACATTTTGATTTTGTAATCATACGATGAGTTTGATTTGATTAAAGATGATGATGATGATATTATCATTATTATATTTTTATTTGATTTATATATTGGAAAGTATCATCATTATTTTGATAGAGAATTATAATGTATGGTGATATTACCATCTTTGGATGTATGTTGTTAATTTATCGTAGAATAATGATATTCATGAAGTATTTTGATTTGTTAAATTTTAGTTGTTTTGATTAAAAATAATACTGATCTTATTAGTATTATTTCGTTATTTTATACATGTCTTGAAAATTGTTAATGACACATTATCATTTTTTTGGATGGATGTTGTCAATTTCCCTTAAATTTCTTTACAAATGATTTTGAATTGTGATATCTGCTTTAATGATATTTACAAACTATGATATATTTCACTATGAATCTATAAAAGGGGTCATATATGTAAAGAAAAATATACTCTACATAAGAAGTCAAGTGCGGATGTAACCATGGATGCAAAATTGAAAGTAAAATTGGATGTTAAACTAGGAATTAATACAAAATGCAAACAATTGACATACAAAGTGTTTTAAATTAGAAGTGAAAAATTGTGCAATAGTTGACACAAAGAAAGGAACAAAACATGGCATACAAAAGGATATCAAATTGGGGAAAAACAAGTACACATAAATGGGAACCAAATTAGATGCAAAAAAAGACAGACAACTAGATGTAAAATAAGATGCAAAGTTGAGTGTTAAAAAGAAGCAAAAAATGTTACAAATTAAGATGCCAAATGATGATGCAAATAATGGTGTAAATTTGGGATGCAAACTTGGTGCAAAAAAAGAAAAAAAAAGATGTAAGAAAAGACATAAAACAAGATGCAAAATGGGGCCGAAAAAAGGTGAAACCAAGCACGCCATATTGGATGTAAAAAATGATGCCTAATCAGATGCGAATTTAGTCTCAAACTTATACACACAATTATATGTAAATGTGGACATAAAATGAGGAAGAAAAAGATGCAAATTTGGATGGTAAAAACGATGTAAAAGTAGACACCAAAAAAATGCAAAATTGGATGAAAAAGTGGGCATAAATAATGGTGCAACATTGGACACATAAGTAGACACAAAAAATGGTGCAAAAATGGGCATAAAAATAGCTTAAAATTGGATGCAAAACTTGGTGCAAAAACACATACAGAAGTAGACGTAAAAAATGTCTCTAAATTGAATGTACCATTAGACACAAAATAAGATGCAAAGGTGGACACAACACATGACTCAACATAAGATGCAAATATAAATGCAAATTTGGATGCTCAAAATGATGTAACATTGGTTGCAAGAAATGGTGTTAAAAACGACGCAAAATTGGATGCAACAAATGACGCAAAATATGGTGCAAAATGAGATGGGAAAAATGGAGACAAATCAAACGTAAATGTAGACGTAAAAATGGTTCAAAAAAAGATGCAAAGTTGGGCACAAAAATGGATGCAAAATTTGGTGCTAAATCAAATTCAACATATGGTGCAAAGATAGGCACCAAAGCTGGTGCAAAAATAGAAGCAAAAACTAGTGTAAGACTAGATACAAAACCTGGCTTAAGACTAGATGCAAAAACTGACACAAAATGGATGCAGAAAAACACGTTAAATTGGAAGCAAAATACAGTGTTAACATGATGCAATTGATGGCACAAAAAGGGAAGCAAAGAATGACACAAAATAGGAAGCAAAATACAATGAAAAAGAGATGCAAAAAATGACACAAAACTAGAAGCAAAACCTGTCATAAAATAAGATGCAAATCTTGGTTCAAAATTTGACGCAAAAAAGATGCATAGTTTGGTGCAAAAAATGATGCAAAATCTAGAGTGAAAAAGGATGCAAAATCAGACACAAAAAAGGACGCCTTAAAAATTGTACAATAGAGCCAGATTTAGTGCCAGGTTGCTCATCACAATTACAAAAAAATGCACTAAAATTTGGCGCTAAATCTGGCGCAAATCGTTGGTTTTGTTGTAGTGATTGGGTACTATTGTGGCCAGCAACAACCCCCCCCCCCCCCCCTTTTTCATTTAGCTATCTACTAAAAATACTAAATGAATAGGGGACCCCTAGTATAATTTTGAGAAAAAATCAAAATTTTCCTTCTTCAAAATAAAGATACCATCGCAGGCTTAAAAAGCAGTCTTTCAAATATTTTCACCTAAGTCTACGATGGGGAAAAGGTCTTTAAGAAATTGCATTAATGCGCAAGGCCCCCAAACGTTAAGCCTAACGTCACGTCGCAATAAGTAGTGTCCATATGGAAGAACCTCAGAATCTCCCGATCTGCGATAACGCCGATCGCGAGACCGCACATCGCAGAAATGAAATGGCAATACTTAACAAGCATCAAACTCCTGCAACCTGCGACGTTGCAACCTGCGATATTGCGATCACCGGGTTGACACATTATGCGACCTGGCGATTTGCGATAAGCGCGCCTTGTGACGGCACGATCTTTGATAGAGCATAAAGCGAATCATGAATCATTTAAACCGCAAATCTTTCAGGCACGCTGTTCAAAGATAGACCATGTAACATAATCTGACTTCAAATCATGTGCTTTTAATGATAGTAAGTGGGTTAGTTGTCAGTTATTTAATGAAATAAAGACGCGTGCTTTGCTGAAGAATTGTTTCACGTAAGGTGGCATATTTAGTATATCCTTTGCATTTAAAACCTTCCCATCATCTTTCTCAATCAGTGATTTCCACCTCGCTTGTGATCTACAGGAACTAGGAGATAAGAACATTCAAAAGCCGAATGCAGAAGCAAATGGGAAAGAAGAATAATGCCCAAGGCTCCGAGGCAAAAGAAAAGGCAAAAGAGATGGTGCCCTTGTACACAGACACTGCATGCAACAAAGATGCAGGAATTTCAACCTGGGAAGGCATGTATAGGCTGCTGGAGGAGGAAGACCCCAGAGTAATGAAGGCCGATAGCGCCGCGAGATCACCAAACTCTTCTGAGGCATCCTTAGAAGAGCTGGCTTGTTCATCTCTCCATCGAATAGCAGCTAGACCCAAGATATTTCCGTATACAGATATGATCAAATGGATACTCGACAATGCAGAGGTACAAGGCAAAAAATTCAAGGCTCCAGGGCATGGGCTCATAGGATCATTCACCGCACAAGACCTAAAGCTTATGTACCATCTTCTGGAGCCTCAAACGACCTACAACACGCAATTTGTCTAGAAATTTGCAGCAAAGAAACCCAAACCTGGCAGAGACCACTAAAGAATGGACCAGAAGAGAGGAACCGCTTAAAAAGGATAAAAATGGTAAGAATAGCACAATTTCTCTCACCTCTCCAGATTGTTTTGCTGCAGCCATGCTCTGCAGGTTGTTTGGGATGCTAGACATAAATAAATTTTCAGCTGAATGGCTACCACTCATAGAAGCTGCCACAAATGCTGATCTCGTGGATTGCGCCAAAATATGTTCTGATAATTTGTTCAATGTTGTCATGAATTACCGTTCTAAGAGATCCTCGTCAGAAAGGGTCTATCCTCCGTTTTATCTATCTGCTTACATTATGGATTCTATTTGCTATGTACCTAAATTTCCAACTATGGGTTGGAAATGGACTACCCAGGACCCATCGCCTATTCATGTTTACCACAAAGTACTATAGGATTCGCAGTTTTCCCCTCACTTCTATCATATTTTCCATGGGCTCATTTTACCCCTATATAGGATGATGTATGGTGAAGAACCCCCGAGGTGCTCACCCAAAGCACAAATAGACATCATCCCCGTCGCAAGATGGTTCGGGGAAGAATGGTTCACTTATATCAGAGTGTTTGGGAGCACTGTAGCCCTACATGTCCTACCTTTGTATGTCCCCGACAAGCTTTTGGCTAGGGAAATTGCCAATCAGACTTGCTCGGAAGGCGGCCTAACCAAAGAGTTAAAAGACAAGAAGAAAGCCATATGGCCTTAGTTTCCTGTAGCTTGTGGGGCCTTCTCATTATTTGATGTGGGACATGCTTTTGCCGAAGTAGGGAATGTGACGTCCCTACAATTATTTAAATTCCCCGCTCGACCTTTTGACCTAAATAACATTGCCCATGATTTCACTATAAGTGTCAGAATAAAAGTGTTCACCAGAAAGAAAGAATTATTTGATGAATTGTTTCAAAATAAAAGTTCATTTCAGGAAGTTTTACGAGAAGCTAAGTCAAGGTTGTCCCCAGATGACCTCGAAAGATTTTTGCTATTCAGAGAAGGAAGACTAGCCAGCATCCCTCTAGAAAAGTTGCAGCCGCTCGCGAGAGAGCCTACTCCAAGTGTCAGCCTCAGCGGAAACTCCAGTTCTTCCAAATCTAGATCTGACGTTGTTCAAGGAACACCCGAACGCTCTAAAAAGTTTGCGAGCGACCAAGGGAAAGTCGGAGAAGCAGCCGGGGATACTGCCCAGTCAAGTGCCATGTCGCAACTGCAAGTTATCGTTTCCTCATCAAGAAATGTCCCTCCTCCCGTCACTACATCGTCGCTCGTCACGACACAGCTCGATAAAGAGTGGGAAAAATTCAATGCGCTAATCATCCCAGAAGGGCAAGTCCCAAGAACGCCTGTAGGAAATGCGCAAGTAACACAGGAAATGGTTTCAACCGTGGTCAGTAGTGTCTTAGAAGCAGAACACAATCAAATCGCTCCGCCTCCTGAACTCCTACTTAGTGTAGAGGAGATTCCCCCATTGGACATGTTTTATAATCCTCAACATAAAGCAGTGGTGAGGAGACAAAGAAAGAAGAGAAAGCTGGAGAATACGCTGTCACAGAGCGCCGAACATTTAGAAGTCTTGTGGAAAGACCCTAACAGCAACCCGACGGAAAATCTCACGAAATTGTCTCAAATCGCAGGAGCATATGCTTCTGTGACTATCGACAAGGCGTCTGAAGTTCTGCAACTATTAATGGAGCAAGAAAACCATATACAGCTACTGCAACAACAGTTGCAACAGGCAAATGCCAGCAATGAAGCGTCCAAACAACTCGAGAAACTACAAGAAGATTTACAGCAAATGCAGATAAGCTATCAGAAAATCCTGGACGAAAAAGGAGAGCAGTTGCAAGCTTTACAAGAGAAACATAAGGACGAGCCCAAGCTTTCCGAATTCGTTTCAGAGTCTACTAGTTTGAATGAGCAACTTCTGCAGCAACAGGAAGAGTTGGGATGGAAAATATCGCAGTGGAGTCACTATTGCGAGCTGAGCAACAAACTCACCAATCAATTGATAGACCTGCGAAGTGACTACGACCAGGTCGACAGATGAGTGACAGAGTATATAGCTTAGCAGAATGGAGAGGAAGCAAAGAGAGAAAATGCACCCAGAATAAACGAAAGCCATAAAGAATTGCTCTTCAATACATGGGATGAGCAAATCAAGCAGGCGGAACAGGCGGAAGAGGCAACGACAACACAGGCTAGTGTTCTTATAGACTTTGTAAATGAAAATTTACACAGAGCCAACTTAATTACAGAAACCACCCCAGGATACCTACCAAACAAGTCACAAATAGAGGAAGAATGGAAAGAGAGAGCGCAGGAAAAGGGAAAGGCGATCCAAGCTTTGAACAGATTGAATTGGGAGTGCTATTGGGCATACTTAGTTAAGCCACACAGTCAATGGATGACTGTGAAATGCATCACAAACTCAACAGAGAAAGTAGTGCCAGCTCTCAAAGATTTCGTTTTCACAGCCCAGCTCAGTGCAGAAGTCGGCCAACTGACTCTTCTCAAATACATGCTAAACACTTGCAATTTCAAAGACCAGATCCAGAAATAACTTATTTTTAGTAGTTTGTTGTTTCTTTTTGTTTAGATTAGAAAAAGGGCGGTCATTTGAGAGCCGTATCCTACAATTTTGTAAAAACACTATTATTAGATTTAGGAAGTAGTATTTTAACCGTTCTCATGGATTTAGAGAAGGGTCCGGAGATTTGTCAAAAACTTATCCTCAGAACATGCACTTATGTACCCTCAGAGGAGGTTTTGATAAATGGATGGATCGAAATTTATCTTTACTTGCATTTTTGATATCTGCTACTGATGTTGCACTTCTGTACTCTTGGTAGATTTTAGAACGAGTAGAAATAGATTGTTTTGCTTGAGGCTTATGGGTAGAACTAGTCATAAATGGTACTTTTATCTCTTGGCAATGTCTGCTTATACTCTTTAAGTCATTTACAGTTTCAGTTGTTTATATGTTACTGCCTGTATATAAGAGTTATCATTTGGCACTTTTGTACGGTGGAGTCATATTGTTTATGTGTGACATATGAATGGCTTATTATGCGATATGTTGTTCACAATTGTTTTGCCTAACTTCTTATTCAAAGTAGTTTATCTCAAATGGTTTCTTTTCTTATGATAGTTGAATGATCTTTATTACCAGTTGTTATTCGAAATCTTTTTAGATCGCATAAATGAAGATATATAATCCTGGGTTAGAATAGATTTTATTTGTTGTTTCTCATTAGATGCAATAGCATAGAGTAAAGTTAAAGAATCTGATTTAGATTAGTTTTAAAATACTCTCAGATCAGCACAGTTCAACTCTATACACACACACACACCCAAGATCGGGAAATTTGTCCCGTCATCCCCAGTCGGACCCGCTATACCAAACGGATAAGGAGTTGCTAACCAAGGTCCAGACCGGGTGGGTATCCCCCTTGTTGTCGACCCGATTTTCGGGGCTTAAACATATTTGGCACTAGAAGGAGGGCCTGAACATAGTGTCTGTTGGAATGATCTTCAAATCGTAACATTTGAATCTGGATGGCCACTCACAAACTTCCCATTTGGAGCTGCACCCATGTTCCTACCTCTTCCAACACTCCACTTGAAGTGGTAAGACTATTGTCTCAGGTAAAATTCAATGGTAAGGATAACTCTTCTACTTTTAATCATGCCCTTCAATTTATTCAAAGAATTTCAAGTTTTGCTATTCCAAGAATTGATGAAGGCATTCTATGTAGGCTTTTTACTCTTACACTCATGGCGGAAGCTAGAAAATTGTGCAGAAACCTCCCAGTTGCATCGATCTACAGCTGGGATCAACTCACCAAGATTTTAATTCTAGAATTTGATTGTTACCACTATGACCAGGTATACAATGAAATTGATCATCTAAGAGAAAACAATGAATCCATTAGAGATTTTAATATGAGATTTCATTTTTATTGTCTAAAATACGATACAGAAACTGAACTCATAGATGAAGAATCTTTAGATTATGCTGAACCTTCCCTGCCTCCTATATCTGATCAAGCAGAAACTAGTCCAAGTTTTGTCTCTTTTCTTCCTAATATGAACGATAATTCCAATTTCAATATGCAAATCGCTCATAATGAAAGAAGCCCTCAGAGCTTAGGAGTTATCCATACTCTTATAAAATAAGACAAAAGCGAAGACGATGGAGGGAAACCTGCCTTGGAACCAGGAGATGACTTTAATATGAAGTCAGATGACATCGTTGCAAACCAACAAATGCAGATGCCAAGGTCAGAACAGCAAACTATTTTTCTTTCAGGAAGTATCAACACACAAAGGTATGATCTGAAACCCGATGTCCATATTGAATCTGATGAACGGATATGTTTCTATGATGATAATCTTAAACACGTTGCTTTAGAATCACACTTCTCTCTTTACCCTGATGTTTTTAATGATGATAACTTTTCCCCTCTCAACATTAAAGATATTTCAAAAAACATAGAGGATAAGTCAAATAAGTCATCGTTAGATTTTCAAGATAAAGAGATAGCTATAGAACATCCCTCGATTGTTTCCAAGTAGGGAACACCTGAATTTCCTTGTCTGAAATTATATGACAAAAAGGAAGAATCTAGGGAAACCGGTAAAATCTGTCATGATGGTTACTTTGCCAAGAACGATGTTATCGATTTATCTCGAGTAACTCATCGAAGCCCTAAAAATGAGAGATATTCTGATTCGGAAAACATATCATTCAATCCTCATTTTGAGGCCAAAGATCATTCACCTGATTGTGCTGACCAAGACGATCTCCCCATCTATGACTCATACCTTGAAGAAACCCCCATGCCTATTCATAATCATACTCTATCTTCTGTTTCACATGACCTTGTCAGTTATTGTGAACAACAAAATCTTACAAACTTATCCCAGTTGTACTGTAATTTTATTTGTACAATTTTTTTTTATTATTATTATTATTCCCACTTACACTCACCATGTACAAAATCAGATTGCGTTTTAAATTTTCAGTTTTTTGATAGATTATTCTCGTGTAGCCAACACCTTATTAAAGAGCACCCAAAAGATGAGCTTCCATTGCAGAAAGCTAAGCTATGTTAAGGAAGTACGGAACTTCCTTCATTACAAGATCATCAAGATACAACAGAAATTCATCTTTACTTTTATGATCCAATAGATACTCAGTTGGAAGGGAGATTTTGCGAGAAAGAAATTTCAGACAAAATTCCAACTGGGATTATGCATTCTTATTCCATATCCAACGTTAATATCCCAAAGGAAATTCCATTCTCAACACCAACGTTGGAAAGCTGCATACGTATAGGAGTAAAAATGAGAAAGTGGCTTCATTGGAAATATCATTTCACCTAGTCAAATTTTTGTGTAAAATTAGAATAGGAGTAGGAGTAGTTTAGTTAAGTAGTTAGGTTTATGCTTGAGTAGTTGATAATCGAAATAAGGAAAGAAGATCATCCCTATTGTCTACCCGACCTTAGGGAATGTCTGCCTCTCACTTAGTTAGGTTTTTTGCTTTTTTCCCATGAATAAAGTTTGCTTTGGTTAAATAGCATCCGACGTTTACAAAGAGGCACCTTTTTCTCTATCAGGATTTTGAACTTCTGCTTCTATGAATGACAATTATTTTTCTTTAAAACTTGATCTTTATTATCAATAGAACTTTAATCCAGATATGATATTAGTTTCAACTCCAAAAAAATGAAGAAAATAATCTCAGCGAAGTAATTGTTTTACGTCAGTACTATGAAAGGAATCAACGACAGATTAGGAGTCCCTGTAGAAACAATGATTACCAAAGAAGCGTTATTGTTGTCATCCAGAACTTTCTTAAGGAAAGAAAATTGACTTCCTCCCTACCAAGGGAAATCACAGCAATCAGAGAAGTAATCCAATGAAAACACTATATCTCAAAGAATAAGAGGTCTCATCACGAGCCGACTTATCATCATCACAGATATTATAAATTGCTGACTTTGCCAAAAATGTCCATCAAAACAGGGCAACGACTTAATATTGTTGCAATCAAAAGACAAGGGGTCTCATCACAAGCCAGCTTGTTCAACAAAGGTATAAATCTAGTGAATGGCTGTGTCGTAATTTGGCCACCAAACCAAGACATAGTTCTTTAGAGAATAAAAAATAAAAAGTGTCCAAATGTTTTTTTTCTCTGAACATTTGTAAACTCTTGGGCAGGATAAAGGATCATTACTAGTTAATAGGTAACCCCGTCGAGGGTACGGAGGCCTGCTGGCAGCAGACGCTCTACCTGCGACAAAGAAGCATATTTGAAAAGGACTACTAGACAGAGAAGACTTTATCTTAATTTTTATTCAAGACCAAGTAAGGGCTGGTGTAAATGCAAGAACAAACTGAGAATACAAGTAAATGGAAAGGAGTTGAAACGAAATATCATTGATAGTTTGAAGTATAATATTTTTATCTTTCTATAATAAAGTTTAAGTTTTCTGAGAAATTTTTTTATTATTTTTAGAAGTTTAAAAAACGTCAAAAGAAAGTCAGAGATAACTGGTTCTCCCAAGTGAATCACCAATTTTGTGGCCAGCAACACCCCCCCCCCCTCCTTTTTCATTTAGCTATATACTCAAAATACTAAATGAATAGGGGACCTGTAGTATAATTTTGAGAAAAAATCAAAATTTTCCTTCTTCAAAATAAAGATACCATCACAGGCTTAAAAAGCAGTATTTCAAATATTTTCACCTAAGACAACGACGGGGAAAAGGTCTTTAAGAAATTGCATTAATGCGCAAGGCCCCCAAACGTTAAGCCTAACGTCGCGTCGCAATAATTAGTTTCCATATGGAAGAACCTCAGAATCTCCCGATCTGCGATAACGCCAATCGCGAGACTGCACATCGCAGAAATGAAATGGCAATACTTAACAAGCATCAAACTCCTGCGACCCGCGACGTTGCGACCTGCGATATTGCGATCGCCGTGATGACACATTTTGTGACCTGGCAATTTGCGATAAGCGTGCCTTGCGACGGCACGATCTTCGATAGAGCATAAAGTGAATCATGAATCATTTAAACCGCAAATCTTTCAGGCATGCCATTCAAAGATAGATCACTTACCATAATATGACTTCAAATCATGCGCTTTTAATGATAGTAAGTGGGTTAGTTGTCAGTTATTTAATGAAATAAAGACGTGTGCTTTGCTGAAGAATTGTTTCACGTAAGGTGGCAATTTAGTATATCGTTTGCATTTAAAACCTTCCCATCATCTTTCTCAATCAGTCATTTCCACCTCGCTTGTGATCTGCAGGAACTAGGAGATAAGAACATTCAAAAGCTGTACGCGGAAGAAAATGGGAAAGAAGAATAATGCCCAAGGCTCCGAGGCAAAAGAAAAGGCAAAAGAGATGGTGCCCTTGTACACAGACACTGCATGCAATAGAGACGCAGGAATTTCAACCTAGGAAGGCATGTATAGGCTGCTGGAAGAGGAAAACCCCAGAGTAATGAAGGTCGATAGCGCCGTGGGATCGCCAAACTCTTCCAAGGCATCCTTAGAAGAGCTGGCTTGTTCATTTCTCCATCGAATAGCAGCTAGACCCAAGATATTTCCGTATACATATATGATCAAATGGATACTCGACAATGCAGAGGTACAAGGCAGACAATTCAAGGCTCCAGGGCATGGGCTCATAAGATCATTCGCCGCACAAGACCTAAAGCTTATGTACCATCTTTCGGAGCCTCAGACGACCTACAACATGCAATTTGTGCAGAGACCACTAAAGAATGGACCAGAAGAGAGGAACCGCTTAAAAAGGATAAAAATGGTAAGTAAAGCACAAGTTCTCTCACCTCTCCATATTGTTTTGCTGCAGCCATGCTTTGTAGGCTCTTTGGGATGCCAGACATAAATAAATTTTCAGCTGAATGGCTACCACTCATAGAAGCTGCCACAAATGCCGATCTCGTGGATTGGGCCAAAATATGTTCTGATAATTTGTTCACTGCTGTCATGAATTACCGTTCTAAGAGATCCTCGTCACAAAGGGTCTATCCTTCATTTTATCTATTTGCTTACATTATGGATTCTATTTGCTATGTATTTAAATTTCCAACTATGGGTTGGAAATGGACTACCCAAGACCCATCGCCTATTCATGTTTACCACAAAGTACTATGGGATTCGCAATTTGCCCCTCACTTCTATCAGATTTGCCATGGGCTCATTTTACCCCTATATAGGATGATGTATGGTGAAGAACCCCCAAGGTGCTCACCCGAAGCACAAATAGACATCATCCCCGTCGCAAGATGGTTCGGGGAAGAATGGTTCACTTATATCAGAGTGTTTGGGAGCACTGTACCCCCACATGTCCCACCTCTATATGTCCTCGACAGGCTTTTGGCTAGGGAAATTACCTATCAGACTTGCTTAGAAGGTGGCCTAACCAAAGAGTTAAAAGACAAGAAGAAGGCCATATGGCCTCAGTTTCCTTTAGCTTGTGGTGAATTCTCATTATTTGATGTGGGACATGCTTTTGCCGAAGTAGGGAATGTGACGTCCCTACAATTATTTAAATTCCCCGCTCGACCTTTTGACCTAAATAACAGTGCCCATGATTTCACTATAAGTGTCAGAATAAAAGTGTTCACCAGAAAGAAAGAATTATTTGATGACTTGTTTCAAAATAAAAGTTCATTTCAGGAAGTTTTGCGAGAAGCTAAGTCAAGGTTGTCCCCAGATGACCTCGAAAGATTTTTGCTATTCAGAGAAGGAAGACTAGCCAGCATCCCTCTAGAAAAGTTGCAGCCGCTCACGAGAGAGCCTACTCCAAGTGTCAGCCTCAACGGAAACTCTAGTTCTTCCAAATCTAGATCTGACGCTGTTCAAGGAACACCCGAACGCTCTAAAAAGTCTGCGAGCGACTAAGGGAAAGTCGGAGAAGCAGCCGGGGATACTGCCCAGTCAAGTGCTATGTCGCAACTGCAAGTTATCGCTTCCTCATCAAGAAATGTCCCTCCTCCCGTCACTACATCGTCGCTTGTCACCACACATCTCGATAAAGAGTGGGAAAACTTCAACGAGCTAATCAGCTCGGAAGGGCAAGTCCCAAGAATGCATGTAGCCAATGCGCAAGTAACACAGGAAATGGTTTCAACCGTGGTCGGTAGTGTCTTAGAAGCAGAACACAGTCAAATCGCTCCGCCTCCTGAACTCCTACTTAGTGTAGAGGAGATTCCCCCACTGGACGTGTTTTATAGTCCTCAACATAAAGCAGTGGTGAGGAGACAATGAAAGAAGAGAAAGCTGGAGAATACGCTGTCACAGAGCACTGAACATTTAGACATCTTGTGGAAAGACCCTAACAACAACCCGACGGAAAATCTCACGAAATTGTCTCAAATCGCAGGAGCATATGCTTCTGCAACTATCGACAAGGCGTCTGAAGTTCAGCAACTATTAAGGGAGCAGGAAAACCATATACATCTACTGCAACAACAGTTGCAACAGGCCAATGCCAGCAATGAAGTGTCCAAACAACTCGAGAAACTACAAGAAGATTTACAGCAAATGCAGATAAGCTATCAGAAAATCCTGGACGAAAAAGGAGAGTAGTTGCACACTTTACAAGAGAAACATAAGGACGAGCCCAAGCTTTACAAATTCGTTTCAGAGTCTACTAGTTTAAATGAGAAACTTCTACAGCAACAGGAAGAGTTGGGACGGAAAATATCGCAGTGGAGTCACTATTGCGAGCTGAGAGACAAACTCACCAATCAAGTGACAGACCTGCGAAGTGACTACGACCAGGTCGACAGATGAGTGACAGAGTATATAGCTTGGCAGAATGGAGAGGAAGCGAAGAGAGAAAATGCACCCAGGATAAACGAAAGCCATAAAGAATTGCTCTTCAACAAATGGGACGAGCAAATCAAGCAGGCGGAATAGGTGGCAGAGGCAGTGGCAACACAGGCTAGTGTTCTTATAGACTGTGTAAATGAAAATTTACACAGAGCCAACTTAATTACAGAAACCACCCCGGGATACCTACCAAACAAGTCACAAATAGAGGCAGAATGGAAAGAGAGAGTGCAGGAAAAGGGAAAGGCGATCCAAGCTTTCAAAAGCTTGAATTGGGAGTGCTATTGGGCATACTTAGTTAAGCCACACAGTCAATGGATGACTGTGAAATGCATCACAAACTTAGCAGAGAAAGTAGCGCCAGCTATGAAACATGCCCTTTTCGCAGCCCAGCTCAACGCAGAAGTCGGCCAACCGACTCTTCTCAAATCCATGCTGAACACTTGCAATTTCAAAAAACAGATCCAGAAATAACTTATTTTTAGTAGTTTGTTGTTTCTTTTTGTTTAGATTAGAAAAAGGGTGGTCATTTCAGAGCTGTATCCTACAATTTTGTAAAAACACTATTATTAGATTTAGGAAGTAGTATTTTAACCGTTCTCATGCATTTAGAGAAGGGTCCGAAGATTTGTCAAAAACTTATCCTCTGAGCATGCACTTCTGCACCCTCAGAGGAGGTTTTGATAAATGGATGGATCGAAATTTATCTTTACTTGCATTTTTGATATCTGCTACTGATGTTGCACTTCTGTACTCTTGGTAGATTTTAGAACAAGTAGAAATAGATTGTTTTGCTTGAGGCTTATGGGTAGAACTAGTCATAAATGGTACTTTTATCTCTTGGCAATGTCTGCTTATACTCTTTAAGTAATTTACAGTTTCATTTGTTTATATGTTACTGCCTGAATATATGAGTTATCATTTGGAACTTTTGTACGGTGGAGTCATATTGTTTATGTGTGACATATGAATGGCTTATTATGCGATATGTTGTTCACAACTGTTTTGCCTAACTTCTTATTCAAAGTAGTTTATCTCAAATGGTTTCTTTTCTTATGATAGTTGAATGATCTTTATTACCAGTTGTTATTCGAAATCTTTTTAGATCGCATAAATGAAGATATATAATCCCAGGTTAGAATAGATTTGATTTGTTGTTTCTCATTAGATGAAATAGCATAGAGTAAAGCTAAAGAATCTAATTTAGATTAGCTTTAAAATACTCTCAGATCAGCACAGTTCAACTCTATACACACACACACACCCAAGGTCGGGAAATTGGTCCCGTCATCCCCAGTCGGACCCACTATACCAGACAGATAAGGAGCTGCTAACCAAGGTCCGGACCGGGTGGGTATCCCCCTTGTTGTCGACCCGATTTTCGGGGCTTCAACAGGTACATACTTGAATGCATAACCAAATTGAATATATTTCCTCTCATTATCATGAGCTCACACCACTCCATATAGAAGAAATAATCACCAGGATGGACAGGGAAGCCTCTTATCATAGGACTCCCCTCCTAGAAACAATGGTTCTTAGTGAATGGGTAGATTAGATCCTAAATGTGCATCATACAAGGAGTAGGTTCAATCAATATATCTAGATGATGGATCTATACTCTCAAAAAAAAATATATTAGGGAAGAGTCTTCTAGACCATATTGAAAATTTCATGGACATTCTTCACACTCTTGAACACATGCACAGGAGCTTGATGGATCTTGATCAAAGGATGGAGAAGATTGAGCAACATCTCGACATACCCCCTATGTCAGGAATAACTTCATAAGATTTAGAATATCCTATCAAGGTTGTAGGATCAAATTCGAAACCCTCATCCTCATTGTGATATGCCTTTCATTTGTGATCCCATATTTGCAGTTATTTCTTTTCAAGACCACTTAGGCTAGTATTTTAGCTTGAGTTTAGCGACTTTTGTCTCTTTGAGTACTCAAATGTGCATATCCTCCTTAAGTAGAGTCTACTTTTGGGTATGGTTTGTGCTCCCTTCTGAAAGCCCAACGTAATTTTTCTAATCATCTATGTAAATCCTAGTTTTTGTAGTTAATAAAATGCACCCCAAGAAGGAAAAAAATAATAATACAAAAATTATTATGAGGCACACAGGGGATACCTATGCAAATGTTGTTTAAAAGTTTATGGAGAAAATATATGTAAATTTTTTTGTTGTTGCAAAGGCATCATCATCGGAGTATGTTTTCTCTAACCTTACCATCCAATACACTCTATTTTGTGTGAGACGGACTCAAACATAAACTCATAGAAAATCGAAGGCGTTGTTCAACAACCTTTAAAGGATAATAGATCGTCCCTTAACAATATGTAAAAATATTCTCAAAATTGGCATTGGAGACTGGTGATATAAATTAAACCCAAGTTGCCATTTCCACAAAAACTTGAATTGCTAATTATGACATTTTTTAACATCCTTATGAGGTCATTCCAATAATTATGGTCTAATATCATAGTTATGAAGCTATGAAACCCCAAACATCTTTATGCAACACTTATATGAATTTCATTTTTTTAAATAAATTGAAATATATTATTTAACCAATAATAGTAATAAAAATAAACATTTCAATATTTATTAAGTAAATAATAATATTATACATATTATTATATTTAAATTTTCAAAATATTAAAATATTAGTAACAAAATGAGAAAGTGTAATGTAAAAAATTTAAGGAAGAAAATCAACGAGAAGAAATTTCCATAATTATATTAAATAGTTTGATATTGGAAATTTTAAATTTAAACTTAAATTTGATTTTAAATGATAATGGAAACTATACACACCTTTTTCTTGCATACTTTGTTGTCTTGACAGGCGATAAAGATTAAATACCATGTAGTTTGAATTTTTCTAACTGTTCCACACTTCACCAAAAGGTATGATCATTGCCTTATTCTATATTGTACCCAATCTATATCTACCGCATCTCTAGGTTCCATAGATGGTCGAGTCGCAACAAACGTCAAACTTGTGCGACTTTCTGCAGAGTTTGCGAATCTCATAGTTGAGAACATGTGGGCAAACCAATGTTGGCTATCAGCCATGATGTATTATTTCTGTAGTCAACAACCCTCTCCATGCTCACAATGCCTTCAAGAAAATTTATGAGAATAAGAGTTATCTCATGAGCAACACGAACTAGGAAGACCAAGAGTGACAGAGTTTCTTTCAGATTTGGTATAATATTACTCGATGCATTATAGTTCCCATCAATAGGAAGACATTCACCAAGAATGTGAGAGTTTCTCTAAAATCTGGCCGACCAAGGCTTCAACATCATAGCCAAGAGTCAAATTTAAAAGAATAAATAATAGAAAGAAAAAAATGGATCAACTGTTCAAGAAACTAGAGGAAGGCACCTAGGATGATGGACTAATCAAAATGTCAATATTGAACATATTAATCTGGAAATAAGAAATGAATGTGGGAACATGAGCTATATATTCTAAAAAAAGAGTAAGGTTTATTAAATTCCATGTTCCACTCTCTGTCATCATGTTAACTTGCTTCAACTTCCTACTTTCAATGTAACCTAGTGGTCATGATCATCAAGAAATATGCGATGTCAAAGAAAAGTTGTTATATAAAGAATTGGAAAGCAACCAACAAGATTCATATTAATCAACTCGCTAATGGAAATATGTAGGGATATTGGCCAATCCCATTCTAGCAAATCTAACAACGAGCAATGATGTTGACCAACATTAGTAGAAATGAATTCCAATGTATGATGCAACATTTCTTCCCCACTTTCTAATGATTTTGATATTAGAATAGGGAATCTCCTGAAAGGAATATTTAAAGTTCCAACTTCCCACATGGGTTGTATATGTTTCTCAGAAGTTACATACGGTTGTGTAATTGAATTCCTTATAAAAGAAAGGAGAAAATTTAAATGGCTAGTAACCAAAATTATCCCATCACACCTTTCGGTAACTGCTTGATATAATAATATCCAATTAAGATGTTATCTTCCAAGATCAAGGACTAAATAGCTATAATTTGTGATATGTTATCTATTAGAATATTAATCACACTGTCTCTTACTGTTGATATGGCGACAAGTCATCAATGGGAGTCAACTGAGAATCTACAAGAGCCGGCTAGCTTAGGTGGGTAATAAATTACAGTTGGCGAATCGTTGTAGAATCTAGAGATGTCTTCTTGTATAAATTTCCTTATGTGTAATGAAATGACCAAGGTCACTTTTTGAGTTTCAACATTATCTACCAAGATGAAGGAATAAAATGGAGTTCGTGCAATGTTCTAGGGTTTGGACTTGTTGCAAATGTTTGACAATTGTTGTTGATGGATTTTATTTTGTTGTAGAATGGTCAAAACCTACCATGATTGGAATCAACGGGAATCTGATGAAATGGAACAAAAGCTAAACGTGGGCTTAAAATTTTATTCTAAAAGATGAGCTCTGGCAGCTTAGGGCATTCACAGTAGGAATACCAATATGGTTTGAGGTACAAGTTTCATTTTGTTTCTCCTTTGGGCTCTTCCACTTGCTCTGCTCTACTAGATTTGGGGTCAACAATGTTGAATTCACTTTCTCAAAAGTATGATTTGACCTCACAAATAAATCCCTCTCTTAATCCCATTTTTGAACCAAGCAAAAGAAAGTTAAAGGTAGTCCAGGAAATTTGTCTGATTTTCATCAAAATATTAATGGGAAGTCCACCCTCGGGGGCTTGGACTTGGTGGAAAATATAAAGCTGCACATCAAGAAAAGGTTGGAAATCTATGCAAAACCTCAATGCCTATCTTTGAAAGGGAAGACATTCAAGGACACCTTCGAGATGAGGTACTATTGCATCGAGAAAAGGTCGAGAATCTCTGCAAGACCTCAATTCCTATGTTTCAGGGGGAAGATATTACAAGACCCCTGAGAGACAAGGGACTATTGCATCTCTCAGAACTCTTCCATTATTTTGAACATGAGATTACGTGGAGGAGCTCTTAGTCTCGGAAACCCCAACATATCTAACCCTTTCAAGGATTCAATCCAAAGGAAGATAAAAAACTAAGCAGGTCAACTCATTAGGCTGCCCTCCATTATTGTTGAGGAGTCCTGAGGTGTCCTCCTCTCTGGATCATTCGTTCTTGTCCTCGCCACCTGTGATGGTGTTAATGACCCTATCTACCTGTTTGTCATTCGATCGAAAACAATTAATGGTCTTGATTCCTTGAGCTTGGCTGGAGGTTTTATTGATTATTTTATCGAAAGGAATAGTTCATCTGGTTTCTCTTTCTTGAGGCTCTACTTTGTTATGGTGACCCTGTGAAAATCTTCATCCAGGGTGCCATATTCGTATCACTTGTACTGAAATTATGTTGTTAGAATTTTTCTTCATCTCATGGTAGTTTGTGATAGTTCTGGAGTTTATTTGATGGGTTATTGGCATTTTGGAATAATAATGGAGAGTCCAACCTGGTCCTTAGCGGTCTTGAAGAAAGGAATACTGCCCCAAAATTCAAAGGTAACAATTGTTCAACTGATGATAATGTCTTTTGAGTATTTGTGTGTTTATTTTCAATTCCTTCCCCAACTGAGGTGGTTTGGTTCTGTATAGATCTGGTCACGGCTTCAATGGTTACCCAAACCACGCATAGGTAGCCCATACTTACATTTCACTATTTGTCACTGTTGTCGAGTTATTATAGAGGTGGCCTCTATCATATTTCTTGTTGTGCAGGTAAAGTATCTAAATCTGGTTCAAGACACTTATTTGATTTGTACATTGTCGAGGGAAACACCCTTGCTAATATCCTCTCCATCTTACGCTTTCCTAGTGTGTCAGAAACCTCATTTATGTCCCTTGGTTTAGTGAACGACTTTCTATGATAGAGGGCTTCATGGGTTGTAATAGTCGATATTGCAGCTACGACTAGGATGTGTTGTTAATTATGAATTGTGGTAATATTTGAGGTTTTGGTTTATTTCTCCTTATATTAGCCACCCTAGGGTTGATATAGCATAGGTATTTTCCTGCATGTTCTCATCGAACACACGAAAAAACTTTTTTTTTCCGACGGAATACAGTTATAACAAACCTGTTAATGAATTTTGGGTTTTTATTTATGTATATTCTAGTTGTTGTATAATCAGTTGTTGAGGTTTAAAATTTGGTTGATTACCAAAGGTTATTTGTTTTGTATGATTTTCTTAGCCGCTTTGCAAATTATGTCATTCGTTCTAGTAGATAATTCATATATATTCGTGATAAGTATGATTAGAAATCATGGGTTTCAGTTTAAGGAACCGGGGTACACAGCTTTTTGTGGGTTCTTTCCAAACTCACCTGAGGCTACAAACCCTAGTTGTATAATGAAATGTGATGCAATCATAGAATTAACTGAAAGCATAAAGAAGGTAATATTTCTTGTGTATGATGGAAGTATAATATTTAGACATATATTGCTATATGAATATGTTTACAGTTTCGTATAATTTGTTTATTTATATTCTTGCAGAAAACTAATAGGCATTTTCTCTATTGTTTGTACACTTAGATGTTTTAAGGTCAAATCGACAATTGTCAGTAACATTATATTTATTATATTTCTCTATTTTTTGTACACTTAGATGTTTTAAGGTAAAATGGACAATTGTCAATAACGTTATTTTTATTATTAACTCAACTTTTATTGTTAATTTACAGTGTACAGTTCTAAATATATATTAGTATCCATGAGGAAAGCATACATCATCTATTTGTTTTACTATTCTACTCAGAAATTAATGGATCACTATTAGGAATGCTAAATCATATCCATGATTTCTTCTTACACTAGACAGGTCATTCACTATTGCTATTTTATTTCTATTTACAGTAAAGATTCAAACTACTTTACAAATAATGATTACGATGTTAGTATCACTTATCCATATTTCTTTAGGCATATATTAAATAATTGGAATATCTCTCCACCCATCCTCGAAACTCACAATTATGTCCAAATTCCCCCTCTAAGCCCTTCCACTACTTCCAATCATGAACAACTGTGTACCTTTGGTGTCAGGACTCTATCCAGCATCAAGTCCCATACCTCACAGCTTGTTACCTTAACTTTCTTTCCCGCTGCTTAAGTTCTCTAGCTCAAGGAAGAATGCAACATAGTCCTCTTTCCTTCCACCTCCCGAGGGTGCTGCCCTCTTTTCCTCTTAAGGAAAAAGGGTGAAAGAACATATGTAACTATTCTCAGAAATTTGTTCAACTATTTCTTTTATTCTTTTAACAATCCATTCCAGAGTCTTTTAATTAATAACTAACAGTATATGTTCTCGCTATTTAAACCCAATATTTTTAATAGTTAAATAACAGAAATGAAATTAAACTTGATAAAAACCATTCATAATGTCTCCTTGTATTTTACAAAGTGAAAATACAAATATTCCATAATTTTTTTAATAAAATGTTAGCCTAAAATTTTAAATTTAAAAAAGAAATTTGATTTTAATGGATAATAGAAACAGTACACACTTTTTTCTTGCATATTTTATCACATTAGCATGGGATCAAAAATCAAAGAATTATTTTTTTGAATATTGTCGACCATTCCACAAAAAAAACATGTCCGTTGCTTCATTTTGCATTGTATCCAATTGATCGCCACCGCATTTTCAGGCTTCACAGATGGTCGAGTCGCTATAAATGTGAAATCTATTGAATTTTCTAAAATGCTTGAGAACGTGGGAGCTGATGTTATCTAGGACAACCAAAGTTGGCAATCAACCAAGATGGGCTATTTCTGCAATCAAGAGCCTTCAAGAGTTATGTCATGAATAATTTATACTTATTAAAAAAATAGAAGAAAAGAATTATTCTGGCCATAAAGTAAATTTAAACTTTTTATGATTTTTTAAAAAAAAATTCCAGATTTCTTTAAATCACACATTTAAATTGTGAAGAATACACTATTTAAATACTAAAAAAAGTCTTTCCAAATATTATTTATTATTCTTGAACCATTATATATATATATATATATATATAATATATAATTTAAAAGAAAACTTGATGACCAAATATTTTATTTTCTAATAGATGAGTTGAAATCATAAATCACACTGTCCTCCAAGTAAAATCTTGACAAGAATGTGATAGTTTGTTGATTCTTTATGACTCAATTGGTCACTAACTCAAATTTACATTGATTCTTTATGACTCAATATGACAATTTGCATGAAAAATTGGTTAACCACAAGATCATGATCAAAATACTTTGGGAGAGTCGATACTGTAACTTTACTAAAGAGTTGGAGTCAAACTTAACCCCTAGGAGACACTTGATTTGATTTATTATAACCAAGCAATTACGAGGAAAAGGGGTTTCATTATATTATAGTGCATTTTCTTCCATATATAAAAAGAGTAGTTGCGAAAGGACATATAGAGAACAAATAAAGAGGGTTTGTATATTGTAGAAGCATAGTCTACATGTTACTTTTTTGTACTTGATTCCATTTACATTCAGAAAAAGAGTGAGTGGAGTTGCGTTACATTTTTGCTAGGTTTTTTCTCAGAAAGGTTTCCAAGGTCATATCTTGTGTTATTATGGTCTATGAGTTTATGTTCTATTTGTTCTCTATTTTTGGCCCAATTATAATATACATACATACACAATCAACAGTATTTAACACATTCAAATATCTAATCAGAAAATAACCCTTAATAATATAGATTCTGAATTTTTTAATATATATTAAAAGATTTATTGTGATGAATATTCCAATAAAATATCCACATAGTACTATTGAAATACTAGTAATACTTTTAAAAGCTTATAGATGACAATATGGTTTGAATGTCATCTGTAATTTCTACTATTTAAATACATATGGTGAATAATGTTATATTTATTTAATACCCTTTCTGCACTTAATAAGTTTCAATTACTATTTATGAATGATGAATATAAGAAGCTTAAATACCAGGGAAAGAAGATTAGGTAAAGTTTCATCTTCTTTCAGTCTACCATGTACCCTAACATAAAATCATAATTTTAAGATGGCTTACAAATAAGGCTAAACATTCCAGTGCAAACTATTACATCTTCCTTCCAAATGTTTATTTGTTTGGGCGTTTATTTTGATTTCCTAGTTAAACATGTTTATTGAATTATGTCTAACATAGAAAATTATAAATATGCATTTCTTTGTTTAAAGAAAATAAGTATCTAGATTGGTATAAAGATTTTAAATATTTTCTATTTTGTATTTTGATTGCATTTTGTTATAAATAATGTGAGGTTTTACAAACATATTATTTATTAAAAATAATTAAAAAATATTGTTTTTGTCTAACCATTTTTTCATTTTTTATAATCTTATATTAAATATTTTATAGGATATATATTTATTTGTTTTATTGTAAATTTATGTTTTTAATTTGTTTTCTCATTTTTTATTTCTAAAATATTACAAAAATAATAATTAATTTATTTTAATTTAATTTCTGGAGAACTTTAAGTTGTACTTTTAAAAAAAATACATTTCACATTTATTTCATATAATTTGTGTACATCCAAATTTAATTAACCATAACAACTTTAGAATGCTAGACTTTGGTCATAGAAATTACACCTTTAAACATATACAGAATTTTCTAGTACTGGTACAAAGGAACCACATTATCTATTCCAATCTGTTAAGATCCACTCGAATATTGGTTTTTAGAGCTCTTAACACTCAAATATTGGTTTTTAGAGCTTGAAGGATATATCTGACATGGATTCTTGAGTGTAGATTTCAAACATCAACATTTTCTTCCATTTTTTAGAAATATTTATTAATTCCAATAATTCTTATTCTAATTCATTGGAACGAATGTTTGTCTTTTCATAAATAAGTTTTGTTTTCTGTTACCTCCTTATTTAGTATAAAGTTTTTTTTAATAATAAAGAAATAATGTTTTTTTTAATAATAATGATGTAAAGAGGAAAAATGTGATTTTTTTAGCCTGAGCTACTTGATGTAAATGTCACATGTACCACCGTCACTTTTTAATAATATTGAGAAATCACTTTTTAATAATATTGAGAAATTACTATTATAGTAATTTACATTCTATTACCCTACCACACTCTCATTATATTATAAAAATATTGCAAAAATAGATTAAGTAATAATGAAAAATTACTGTTAAAATAAATTAATAAATTATTATAGTAAATATTTAAGTAATATTATCCCCTGCCCTTATTTCCATCTATATATGTATATTCATTCTAGGAATTTGTCTTTTAAAATTAATGTTAAAAGTGATCCTATCACATTGATTTTCCCATTTTTAGAAATAAAATAATGTTTAATTATTCATCTGGTACTTTATGATTTTATAATCTAATTCCTATCTTTACTTAGAATTATTCCTCAAATAAGCATATTATTAGTTTGAACCAGATATTTAAGTACATAAATCAGAATATAAGTAATTATGTCTTTGAAAACTAGATGTTGGTCAAACTTATAAAAAGAAGCGCTTGGGAAAATTTCAAAGTAAAGATAAAGAGAGGAATAATCTCACCAAAACTGAGCTTATATGAACATTGTTTTGACCATTCTGCCCATCAGTTTTAATAGGAAATCAAGTTGCGCGAGGAAAATAAAAACTTCCGTCGTCAGGTACTTTAAACAATTGGATTAACTTTACGTTACAAATCCATGGAATCTTTGTAATCCTTTTGCAGAGGTTGAGACTCTGCAAGTCACCGGCATTTAGGCAAACAATGTTGGCACTGCCCACGATGAATCACCTCAGTCACAATCACTTCAACAGAATTTGGCCAATTTGCTAGAATACGAGTCATTCACCATCAATTAAGAAGGCATTCACCAAAAGCTGAGTATGAGTTGAAGCACTATATCTACGGCTCGATAATGACACAACAATCTAGCAGATCCGAAGACACAAGAATATGGAAATCAATTAAAAGTTGTCCATGGCAAGGACATTTCTTCCAAATTTAAAACTCAATTTGAAATTATTCTAAAATTTTCCCAATCTGAAATGATTCTGAATTTTCCACCAATTTTCCCCCAATGATTTTGAAATACAGGAGGGGCGACTGAAACTTGCTTCAAGCGATTCCTGTATGACGCAATCTGTAAAACTTTGGAGCGCGTAATACCCTAGGAAACAAAATGCATTCAAATGTTTATCAGATTGGAATGAATTTAATATTTGCAATTGATGATGGTACGCTATAGAAAATAGTCTTAATCCATTTCCCAAATTAACATATATATATATATGTATGAAATTATACGTATATATATGAAATTGTACGTATAGGTAAAGGCTAAAGGAGAAAATATTTATTTATTAAAATATATCTCAAACATTTAATTAATTTTTAGTTTAATTAATAGATGAAATTAGTTTTTTGGGTTATTTTTGTCTAAAATTAATTTTTTTAAGAGTTATAATTTTAGGTTATTTAGAAATATAATTTTAAGTTTTTTTAATTTGCAAAGTACTAGTTTTCCAAAAGATAAGCAACTCTATTATTTGAAAAAATCAATTTAATATTTAAGAAGAAAACTATTTTATTAAAAAATTCTATTTAATCTGAGGGCTTGGGACACAAATTAATAATCAAATTGAGATATATGTTGTTTTCCTTGGTTTAATCTTAGCTAAACATTTGAATATTCAACATTTGGTAATTTTTGGGGACTCTCTCTTAACTATTGAACTCCTGTTACAAAAAAATTCTAGAGCCCTTGAAATCTTCTCTCTTAAATCCTTCTTCCACCTTCTCACGTTCCAAAATACAAAAACCTACACGGAAGCCAATCTAGCTTGTTCTCTCCAAGCTAACCACATTGAAGCAAATGGATGTCATTGTTAGCAATGTATTCATCTACTTTTATTGACTTTTATCTGTGGTTTATTGTTTTAAATATTAAGATTATTTCATTTATTATTATTATTATTTATTCATTTATTATTACATTGCATTGCACCTCTTGGTTGTGATATAGTATATGTTTGGTTTCTTCTTGGTGGTTTTTGTATCATTATAAGTTTTGTCTTAGGGTGGGGATTTAATATCTAAGGGTGTTTAGCTTTCATTCTTATTTTCAGCTACTGCCTCTAGTTTCTTCTTTTCCTATTGGTTGTGTTTTAGAGTGATTGTGGTGCTTATGTTAGTTTGGTAGTTAGCGTGTGGCTTGGCGTTGGCTGTGTTCTGGGTGGTAGCGAGCATTTAGCTCTATTTTTGGGCATTTCTCACCTTTGGTGCTAATGACTTTAGCTCTTTGTATCTCTCTTGGTTGCGTTTCAGCATTTGCACATAAGTATGGTCGTAACGCCATTAGCCGAGAGTCTTGTGTTCGAAGGAATGAAAATCATTAGGCGAAAAAAGTTAATCTCACACCTACAACTAGTTGTCATAGTTCTCATTCAAGTCGATCACCGTGTCAATATTCTCTTGACTCTTGGCACTAGAATTTTGTGGCAACCTTGTTCGAATCTGTGTGTCCAGTGTCTTGGTTCTCCATGATGCACTAGTGATCTTAAGTTAGAATGGGGTTCCTAAGTATAAAGAGCAAGCGCTTTGGTGACATACTTGGATGCATAAGCGAACTGAAGATATTCTCTCTCCTTATCATGAGCTCACACCATCCCATATACTAGAAAAAATCACCTAGATGGACAAGGAAGCCTCTTCTCATTGGACTCCCCTCTTAGAAACAATGTTTCTTACTTAATGGTAGACTAGATCCTAGATACAGGTCATACAAGGGGTAGGTTTAATCAATATATGTAGATGATGGATTTATAATTGCAAACAAAATTTCCATCCATGAAAACTCTTCGAGACCATCATGAAAATCACATGGAAATTCTTCACTCTTGAACACATGCATAGGAGCTTGATGGATCTTGATCAGAGGATGGAGATGATTGAGCAACATCTAGAAATTTCCCCTATGTCATGAAGAACTTCAGAGGACATAGAATCTCCTATCGATGTTCCAGGCTCAAATTCAAAACCTTGATCTTGATTGTGATATGCCTTTGGTTTGTGAACAAATATTTGTTGTTATTTCTTTTCAAGACTAGTTAGGCGAGTGTATTAGTTTGAGTTTAGTGACTTTTGTCTCCTTCAGTACTCAAATGTCCATCTCTTCCCTAAGGAGAGTCTACTCCTGGCTATCGATTGTCCTCCCCTCTGAAAGACTGACATAATTTTTATAATCATCTATGTAAATCCTATTTTTTGTAGTTAATACAATTCACCCCACAAAAGAAAAAAATAATAACACAAAAATTGTTATGAGGCACACAAGAGATATCTATCCAAATGTTGTTTAAGAGCTTATAGAGAAAATCTATGTAGAAAAATATTTTCTGCAAAGGCATCATTGTTGGAGTATGGTTTATATAACCTTTACATCCAATACACTCTATTTTGTATGAGATGGACTCAAACCTAAACTCATAGAGAAGAAAAAAGTGGCCCAAGAAGCTTTAAAGGAGAATAGGTCATCCCTTAACAATTTGTAAAAGTATTCTCAAAATGGGGATTGGAGATGAGTGATATAGATTAAAACCAAGTTGTCATTTCTAAAAAAGGTGAAATGCCAATTATGACTCTTTCTTATATGCTTATTTGCGAATTCTAATAATTAAGGTCTAAGACCATGGTTATAAAGTTGTACAACCTCCAACATCTCTATGCAACACTTACATAACTTTTTTTTAATAAATTAAAATATAATATATAATAAATAATAATGTTTATAAACATTTCAATATTTCTTAAATAAATAATAATATTATAAATATTATTATATTTAAATCTTCAAAAATTAAAATATTATTGAGAAAATGATAAAGTGAAATGTAAAACATTGAAGGAAGAAAATCAACGACAAGAAATTCCAATAATTATATAATATAATCTGATATTGGAATTTTTTAAATCTAAACTATAAACTTGATTTTAAATGATAATGGAAACCGTACACATCTTTTTCTTTGCATATTTTATTATCTTGGCCTGGGATAAAGATTAAAGACCCTGTGGTTTGAATTTTTTTTACCTTTCCGCGCTCCACCAAAAGGTATGATCATTGCCTCATTGTCTATTCTACGCAATCGATCTCCACCACATCTCCAGGTTCCATAGATGGTCGAGTCGTAATAAATGTGAAACCTATGCAACTTTCTGCAGAGTTTGAGAATTTCGTAGTTGACGGCATCTAGGCCCACCAAAGTTGGCTATCAGCCATGATGAATAATTTATGCAGTCAACAACCCTCTTAATGATCGCAAGGCCTTCAAGAGAATTTAGTGGTAGAATAAGAGTTATGTCGTGAGAACCACCAACTAAAAAGACCAAGAATGACCGTTTTTTCAAATTTAGCAGACTCTCACTCGATGCATTATAGATCCCATCAATAACGAAGATATTCACCAATAAGATGAAAGTTTCTCTGGAATCCGGAGGACTAAGAATTCAACATCATAGCCAATAGTCACAAGAACCTCCAGGAAGGTACCGAGGATGATGGACTCGTCAAGTTGTCGATATTGAACCTATTAATCAGGAAGTAAGAAATGAAATATGTGAGAACATGAGCTACATATTCTCAAAAATGAATAAGCTTTATTAAACTGCGTGTTCCACTCTTCGTCTTCATGTTAAACAAGTTTTCACTACCTCCTTTCAATGTAACCTAACGTTCATGATCATCACAAAATATGCGATGCCAAAGAAAAGTGGTTATACAAAGAATTAAAAAGCAACCAACAAGATTCAGATTAATCAACTAGCTAATGGAAATATCTAGGGATATTGGCCAATTATGGTCTAGGAGATCTAGCAATAAACAAGAATGTTGACCAACATGAGTAGAAGTGAATTCGAAAGTATATTCAGCATTTCTTCCCCACTTTGTAATGATTTTGATATTAGAGTATGGAATCGGAATATTTAAAGTTCAAATATCCCACATGCATTATATACATAAGTTTCTCAGAAGTTATATACCATTGTGTAATTAAATTCCTTCAAAAAATAAAAAAAATAAATGGCTAGTAACAAAAATAATATCTAGTTTAATCAAGGACTAAATAATTGTTTAATATAATAATATCTGGTTAATATGCTATCTATCAAGATATTAATATCTAGTTAATATGCGATCTATCAAGATAGTAATATCTAGTTAATATGGTAACTGTTTGATATACAAGCAATGTCAACGGATATGTTATGTAGATAATAATATCTAGTTAATATGTTATGTGTCAAGATCACGTACTAAACAAGCGATGTCAAGGGATATGATTTTGTTGTAGAATGGTTGAAACCTCCCATGATTGGGCTCAAGACGAGTGTGATGACATGGAATAGAGACTAAACATGGGCTTTAAATTTTATTTTACAGGTTGGGGTATGGCATGCTTACGACGTTCATAGTAGGAATGCCCATATGGGTTGAGGTAGGAACTTTTTTTTCTTTTCGCTTTGGGGTCTTCCACTTGCTTTGCTCTACTAGATTTGGGGTCAATGGTGTGGAAGTCCTTTGCACATAGGTATGATATGGCCTCACAAAGAAATCCCTCTATCACTCCCATTTCTGAGCTACGAAAAAGAAAGTTAGAGGTAGTCCAGGAAATTTGTCAGATTCTCATAAAAAAATATCAATGTGAAGTGTACCCTCGGGGGCTTGGATTTGGTGGAAAATATGAAGCAGTTAATTGAGAAAAGGTTGGGAATATGTGCAAAACCTTAATGCCTATATTTTTGAAGGGTATATATTTCGAGGCCGTTTACAGTGAGGGACTACTGCATTGAGGAAAGGTTGGGAATCTCTGTAAAATACTTGAAAAAATTTACTTATATATTTCAAAATTGACCAAATCTACTTGTAATTTGAGTATGAGTAAGGGTGTGTGTTTCTTTGGCTTATGTTGTGGACACTACATCTTTGTGGGATGTGAGGAATATAAGCCGTAATTTATTTATAATTTTTAAAAGTTTAGGTAAACAAAAAAAACAAATTTTAATCATCCTACGTAGCATTGGCTTGCCTATATAATCTTTGCATCATAAAACCAATCAATTTTTATATATAATTCAGCGGAATTCAACGAATCCATGAATATTCCAATATGTTTATCTTTCGAAGGGAAGATATTCCAAGACCCCTTTCCAAGGGAAGTTATTCCAGGAAAAGGTTGGGAATCTCCGCAAAACCTCAATGCCTATATTTGGAAGGGAAGATATTTCAATACCCCTCATATATGAGGGACTATTACATCTTACAAAATTCTTCCATTATATTGAACATGAACTTGCGAGGAGAATCTCTAGTTCTTAGAAACCTAAACACATCTACCTCTTTCAAGGGTTCAATCCAAGGGAAGATAAACAATTGAGCATATCAAATTCTTAGCTAGCATATATTATCTAAATATTCATCTTGTTATTCAGCTAATGGCTATGCTTTTACTTTGAGTTAAGGGTCTTAGGTTTGTTTACTCCTCTTGGGTGTGATAAAGTGTAAGTTTAGTTTGTTTTTGGTGGGTTGTTCGTTGTTCTTAGACTTATTGTAGGGAAAGGATTCGGTGATTGAGGGCGTTTGTTCTTATTTTGATGGTGCATGATTTTTTTAGTCATTGGCACTATTTGCTTCCTCTCCTATCAACAATGTTTTAGAGCCAACTCATGCTTATGTTGGCCTGGTAGTAAGCTTGTGGATTGGTAGCAGACGGGTTCTTGTTTGTTGAGGGACTTCAACATTGTTTCTAGGTGTCTCCCAGATTTTCTGCCAGCAGATTTTTCTCTTTATATCTCTCTTCGTCGTGTTTTAGTGTTTTCTATGTATGCATGTCCATTTCTCTATAAGCCGAGTTTCTGGTGTTAGGCTGGGAAATGGTGTTAATCTTGCACCTCCTTTTCCCTAACATAGTTCTATTTGTGGATAGTCCCCGTGCTAACTTTATTTTGATTCGTGGAACTAATATTTGAGTTATCCTTGGTTAGTTTGGGACTTGGTTTGAATTTGTGTATTTGGTGGCCTAGTTCTCCATGTCGCACCGATGGACATGAGTTAGAAGGGGGAACTTACTATAAAGAATGGTCCCCTCAAGAACATACTCAAATGCATCCTTCGATAGAATATTTTTCCTCTCATTATCGGGAGCTAACATGAGCGTATATATAGGAGAAACTCACGAGGATGGAGGGGGAGCCTCTTCTCATAAGACTTCCTCCTAGACATATAGGTTCTTATTGAATGGGTAGATTGTATTATGGATATATATTATATGAATGGAAAATTCACCCTATATATGCAGATGTTGGATATTTATTGGAAAATGAAATTTCTAGCTGGGTAGACTCTCCAAGACCATCATGAAAGTCACATGGAAATTCTTCACTCAGTTGAACACCTCCATAAGAACTTGAGGGATATTAATCTGAGGACGAAGAATATTGAGTAACATCTCAACATTCCCCGTTCGATAGGAAGCACCATAGAGGACCCAACAATTCCTATTTTGGTTGCAAGCTCATATTTAGACCCGTCAGCCTTGTTGTGACAATTTCTTGGCTTTTTATCACATATTTGCAATCATTTTTGTACAATTCTAGCTAGGCGAGTGTTTCCGTTTCATTCTAGTGATTTTTTTCTCAATTTTTACTCAGATGTCCTTGCCCTCCTTAAGGAGAGTCTACTTTTGGCTATGGCCTAGGCTACACATTGAGAAACTAACCTAGTTTTTTGCGATCTACCATGTAAATCATAGTTTTTGCAATAAATACTAATTACCCCAAAAAAAACAATAACACATAAATTGATAACAGACATCAAAGATAAATCTATGCAAATGTTATTTGAAGGTTTAGAGAGAAATTCTATGTAGGAATTTACTTTTTGCAAAGCCACCATCCCTAGATTTTGTTTTCTCTTACCTTAGCATCCAATAAACTCTATATCATGTGAGAAGGATTCGAAACTAAATTCAAAGAGTAGTAAGCAGTGGCTCAACCAGCTTTAAAGGAGAATAGATCATTTACGAAGAATATGTAAAATATGATCAAAACGTCGATTAGGGACACGTGATATAGAGTAAAATCAAGTTATTTTTTCCACATATGGGTGAATTGCCAATTATGTCCTTGTTTTATATTCTTTGTATGTTTAAGAAGTGATTCCAATAGTTAGGTTTTGAGAACATGACCATAGAGTTGTACAACCTTCAAGATCTATATACAAGTTTTATATGTAAGTTCTATATTTTTAAAATAAAATTGATATATAATATTTTATAAATAATAATAATAAAAATTATTTCAATAACACATTTTTCTTTCATATTTAAAATAAAGTTAATATATAATATTTAGTAAGTGATATAAATAAAAGTATTTCAATATTTTCGTAAATAAATAATAATATTAAAAATATTCTGATAGTTTTACTTTAAGATAAGAAAACCATTATTAAAAGATGATGTAGTGTAATGTAAAAAACTTGGAGGAGGAAAAAATCAAATTAGAAAAATATTCCATAAAATTTATAATAAAATTAATAAAATTTTAAATTTCAATTTATAAATCTGGTTTTAAATGAAAATAATATTTTACTTTAACAAAAAAACCATTATTAAAAAAGCATTTTTAAGGATTTCTGCTCTACCATGGGTATGATTGTTAACACTCACAAAACAAAAGTAATGATTATCAAATCCAAGAAGAACACTCACGCTAATTTTATGTATGACAATAGTAACTTGGAGGAAGTGTCCTTCTACAAGTATGTATGACAATAGTAACTTGGAGGAAGTGTCTTCCTACAAGTACCTAGGAATTGATATTCATCAGAAGCTCAACTAGAACTATATCATTGAGAAAAGGTTTAATGGGAGATGGAAAGCTTATTTTGGTCTTGAAAATAATTGTAAGACGGAAAACATGGGGGATAGAAAGAAGTTCCTCTTTGAAACTTTAGTCACTCTAGTTACCTAATATGGATGTGAGGTTTGGGTTGTAGCATCTCCAGAGAATCCTGGAGAAATATTGAGCAAATACAGAAGCGTTCTATAACATATAACCTCAAAATTAAAAGCAACACACCTTGTCCTATTCTCATTATAGAAGTGGGTCTTTCCCCTATTAGGATCCTAGCTATGATTAGGTTTTTGTTGTACAAGCACAAACTCAATAACATAGGAGATCATAGACTTCCTATGTTAGCTTTAAATTCTAACCAAAACCAACTAAGGCTCAAATGAGGTTGGTATAAAGACACGAGGGTCTGGTTAAACCATTGGGAGATCGATGAGAATGTTGCATTGCAAAAGATTAATAACACTCAAAATATTGTTTCTTCTAAGTTTAAAGAAAAAATGTGGTGTGAGAAAGATTTAGAAGCTAAATGAAAATTAAGATATTATAAGGAGGTCATCAACCCCACCCTAGAAGATCAAAATATCTCTCTAGTTTTACTAGGTCGAAGAAGAAAATTAATATAGCCATGTTTAGAATGATCTCCCATGAGCTCCATAGTGAAACGAAAGTATCTCTCTGTTTTAACAAGCTCAAAGAAGAAAATTAATATAGGCACGATAAGAATGAACTCTCATGAGCTCCATAGTGAAACGGGTCGGATGAAAAGGTTCTGTCATCTCCAAGCTTTTTGATCAGAGGAATAAAATCTTAAATCAAACTAAATAATTCGTTTCTTTAGGTCCGATAGACTACAGTTTGGTCTCAGTGGACATTAACCATCATCATCATCATGATCATCAATGTAAAATTTTGGAGGAGGAATCAAAATAGAAAAATATTCCATAAAATTTATTATAAAATTAATAAAAGTTGACATGTACTATAAATTTGGATTTAAATGAAAATGGAACCATACACCAGTTTTATTTGCCTATTATAAATAAAGTTGATATGTAATATTTATTAAATGGTAATAATAAAAAATATTTTAATATCTTCTTAAATAAATAATAATATTAGAAATATTATTATACTGAAATTTGGATGATGTAATGTAATGTCAAAAATCGAAGAAAATCAAAGTACAATAAAAAAATCCATAGTGTAAAATTTTAAATTTAAACAATAAATTTGATTTTAAATGATTTTTTTTTATCAGTAAAAGCTAATTATATTAAGGTAAAATATAGTACAAAAAGACATTACAGCCAAGAAAGCCGGAAAAAGGCAGTCGGAAAGGATAACCTATCCACCTCGGCCCCTAGAAGAGAAAGAAGAGAAGAGAGCTGATCAAGAAGAAACAAGAGGAACAGAGAAGAAAGATCAGAGCAAAAGATTCTACGCAACATGGGTGGAATCAACTAATCGGCATTTTTTCCCCTTCTTTTTACCAACTTTGACCCATTCAGGAGAGCATTGCTGATTTGGCAAGATTTGCAAGCTGAGCTGGGCAGACAGAGAAGTTTCCTTGTCTGAATTCGATGGAGAGGATTCATAATTCCTTTTCTGAAAGATTGGCTGGATAGACAAGTCCACATGCTCAGCCAAGGGCAGATCCTGTGCCAGTTTTGCGTCCATATCTTCCGCAGTCTCCTCCTCATCATCCGTGCTGATGTTAAAACCATCCATGGGGGGTGGGGTATGAGGCTTCCAATTCTTGGATTATTGCTTAGGATTGGCTTTCTTCTTGTGGACCAGCACCGCGGGACAGGAGCTTTGAAGGTGCCCTGTGTTGTGGCAGTTTCGGTAGCGAAAGGCTGTGTTCTCATAATCTAGGGCTTGAGTCCAATGAAAGTCTCCAATTTTGAGATTGATCTGGTCAGGGAGACCTTTACTCATATATATTTCTGCACAAATTCTGGCAAAGGTGTAGATTCCCTTTTCCCCTCTTGAGATATATGTGTCTAAGAAGTGGCCTAGAGCATTAGCAATCCCTTGGAAAATGGCAAAATGCCATAGATGCGCCGGGTGGTTAGGTAGTCTGACCCAGATGGGAGCTTGGTGATGACTGTTGTAGTTGGATCGAAATCTGGGAACCAGGGGCTGAGAAATAAGTCTGCTGAGCCCCAGAACCATGGACCTGCAATTAGAGCTTTTTGGTAGTCTTCATCGAAGGCAAACACTACAATGAAGAAGCCTTTTGAGCACAAAAGAATCTTGCAATTGTTGGTCCAGTTGGAGTGGATCCATTGGTAGAGGTCTGCTGTGCAAGGCCACAACCCATTGAACCTGCAAATAATGGCATGCTCTGCAAATGTTTCAGCTTGCTCATCCATAGTTGGATGCTTTATTTCAATGGAGGGGGCTTCCTCCAGTTTGTCCACCAAAAAAGGTTTGGCAGCCTGAACAGGTGGAGCAGTCTTTTCAGGCTTCTGAGCATGGACTGCATCTTTGTAAGAAAATGCCTTCGCTGAGGATGAATCTCCAACAGCTCCTCCTCTCAAACGAAGGGTTAAAATTATGGTGGCATCTCTCTTAATGCTGTAAAAAGAAAGGGGATAAAGATCCTCAAGTTGTTTACCTTCATGGAGAAGTCGTTGAGCCGCAGAGGGAATCCCCAGTTTGATTTTCAGAACATGCTTGAGATCCTGCACTAGGTCTGTTAGGCTCACCCATTGCAGCAAAGTTTTCCCAGAAGTGAGCTTGATTTGTATCTGGAACAATGGAGAGAAGTCAGAGTGCCTCTTTCCCCTGCAGATATGAGAGGTGAGGGGCTTATCTTTGTTTCCTGGACTAGCCACAAGGGCTTAAGAGTAGACGAAGAAAGAAACCATCTGTTAGTAATTTTGTCAAGATATTCTGCCCAAAATAGCTTCCAGATGCTCAATCTAGGCGGATCCAGGGAGCTGAGGGGGTTCTGAAGGAGGAGTGCATGAGATCGACAATTGTGAGGGGTCAGAGGAGGTATCAATGGTGGCGAACAGCCTGTCAGAGCAAATGATTTCTTCCCCAGAGCCATTGCCGAAAGAGAAGCAATAAAGAATTCTGCTGGTGCAGTCTTAGCCACTGCGTCGGCATTCTTAAGATGGCTGCAGAAACTCGATGAAAAAGCAGAGGGCAGAAGTCTGGCCACTTCAAAGCCCACAGCAAGGCTAAAGAGACTGGGGGGAGTTATTTCCTTCGAATGGAAAACCTGCGGATCAATGGAAAGGTATAAGACCATCCAACCGTGGCTGAAACTCTCCGCTCCATCCGCATCAGGTCCTCTCGGAGACCAGAAAGCAGCCGAAGACAGGGAGGTGGCAGAGCTAGGGTTCAATTTCAGAGCCATCGTTTTTTCTTAGAGTTTGATTTTGAATGATTATGAGAACGGTACACAAGTTTTTCTGGCATATTTTATTACCTTGGGGTGGCATAAAATTCACAAAACTTATTTTTTATTTTTTTTACCTTGGGGTGGCATAAAAAATCATAGAACTTATTTTTGATTTTTTTTTTACGTTACACAAAATAGCATGACCGTTACTTCATTCCGCATAGTATCCAATCGGTCGTCACACCATTTTCGAGTTTCACAGATGGTGAAGTAGTTATAAATCTGAAATCTATTGAGTTTTCAAAAAAGTTTGAGAATTTCATCCTTGATTGCATCTAGGACAGCTAAATGAGAAACTTAAATCTAGAGCATGCAGTGAAAAGATAAAGATGAAAGAGTTCGGAGGATACAAAAAGATGAAACAGTTCAGACGATACAATTTCGAAGAAAAGGAAAATGAAATCCAACCCAAGAGATAATAACAAAAATTTTGAGTCATTATAAACTTAGATGATAATTAGATCAACAAATACGATTAAGTTATTTTATTTTATAGTTAAGTTGTCAATCATAATTAAGGGGAGGGCTCGAGATAATTGCACCTGTTGTCAAATAAATCATTTACCCACGCACCCTCTCACCATCGCACACAATGACAACTGGCTCAGATTTGAAAGGGAAACACCCCATAACTCCATAACTCTTTCAACCTAAAGAGGCAATTAACCCATTATTTTTTTTTTTTTTAATAAATGTAGATGATCAAGGGTAGAGGATATGCACAACCATTATCGTAACACAGTTGTAGCTTTTTTGGTATTTTTTTAGTAGTTGCAATTTCGATGTGTATTCTGTAGGTAACAACCAACTCAAAGGGAGGTGTCTTTGGTACTCTATAGCAGCAAAAACACCTTTACAATTTTTGTTTTTTATTTTATAAGGTTTTTTATTTTCAAATAATATTGATAATATAATAGATTGACATCTCACATACAAGTAGATTTTGGAAAAAGTATATGATATGCATGGACAATGTAGAATGATTTTCTATGCTTTTTATGATAAACAAAGATATTAAGATGTAAGTGCTCCAAAAACAAATGCATAAACTGAAATTTGGAGCCTACAGTAAAAAGCCAAAGATAAAGTAGTTCAGAGGATACATAATCTGGAATAAAAGGAAAATAAAATTCAGCGTAAGAGTTGATGTCAAAGTTTTTGAGTCATTGTAAGCCTCGCTGGGACTTGGACCAACAAACATGTTTAAGTTATGTTAAGTTATTGTTAAAATGTTGGTCGTAATTAAGGGGCGGTGTTGGAGATAATTACATCCATTGTCAAACAAATCATTCACCCTATGACCATTGGACACTTGGAAAGGTTACTCAAATTCGAAAGAGAAAGACCGCATAACTCTTTCAACATGAAGAAGAAATCAACAAACAAAGTTTTTGTATAAATGTAGATGATAGAAGATATGAACAACTGGTATTGTTGTACTTGCTTTGATGTTTCAATCTTGACTTAACTTATGTATGCTTTTTGTTAGCATTGTTGTAGTTGCTTTGATGTTTGAATCTTCACTTAACTTATGTACGCTTTTTGTTAGCATTTGTAGTTGATATTTCATTATGTACTCTAAATTTTTAATAACTAACAACCAACCCAAGAGAAGTGTCTTTGATACATTATAACACCAAAAACACCATTACAATTTTTATTGTTTATTTTATACATTTTTGGTTTTCAAAAAATATTTAGGATATAATAGTTATTTATAATATTTAATAAATAACTAGAATAATTATTTTAATAATAATTTTGAAAAATAAAATAAAATAAATAATAAATTAAAAAATATTATTTTATTTCAATTTTAACTTAAAAATAGAAATAAAAATTTTATCAACAGATTAAAAAATGTAATTTAAGAAATAGAATGAAGAAAATTAAGAACATATTTTCATGAACTTTTTTATATTTGAAAATCTTCAATTTGTATTCCCATTAGAGAATGGGAATAAAATTTAAAACTAAATTGTAAATTCGACTTTGAATTGTAATTAAAATAAGTAGTTGTCTATAATGCGACTTTTTGGAGATTCCGGTGACGGAATCCGCCAGCAGAAATGACGTTAAATCTTGATTTTTAGCAGTTAAAATGGATTTTTAACTGCATATTTGGATTCAGCGCCCTCGAAAACCCCTGGGAGCCATTGATTGTGCAGAAACTAGCTATCAAACTTGGGATTCCAATAAATTGTTGCCGGATTTTGACCGGAAAAATCGCCAGAAAGACTTTCAAAAAGTCGCCTTATAGACTACTGCTTAAAATAATTGTCCACACGTTTTTATTGAATATTTTATGGTTTTGGCCCGGGGTTTGAAATTTTTTGACCGTTCCACACTCTTGAAAAATATGACCGTTGGCACAATTTCCACTGTACCTTATCGATCTTGAAAAATATCACCGTTGGCACAATCTCCATTGTACCTAATGATTGCTACCGGGTTTTTAGGTTTCACGAATGGTAGAGATAATATAAACGTGAAATCGAAAGAATTTTCTGCAGAGGTTGAGATTTTCAGAGTCGCTGGCATTTTGGCCAACTATCATCCATGATGAATTCTTTCTGCAATTAATAAAACTCTCCACGATTGCAAGGCCTTCAACGTAATTTGGTACTACAAGAGTTAGCTGGTCAACACCATCAATTAGGAAGACCAAGAATGAGAGAGTGGCCTTCGAATCTGGTAGACCATGACTTCATGCAGTACAGCTCCCATCAATTCTGAAGGCAACCGCCAAGAAGATGAGAGTTTCTCTACAGTTTGGCCCAGCATGAGTTTGGCAAGTCTTATACGTAAGTTTTTCATATTCAAAATAAAGTTGATATATAATTTTTTATAAATGATAATATTAAAACATATTTTAATAACAGGTTTTGATTAATAATAAAAAAATATTTTAATATCTTTTTAAATAAATAGAAAAATTAGAAATAATATTATATTTAATTTTAAAAAAATCATTATCAAAAGATGATGCAGTGTAATTGTGAAAACTTGGAAGAGGAAAATCAAAGCAGAAAATTATTTCATAAAGTTTATAATAAAATTTCATAGTGTAAAATTTTAAATTTAAACAATAAAATTGATTTTAAACGATAATGTAACTGTACACACGTTTTTCTGGTTTAATACTTATAATAATTGATATATAATATCATAAATAATAATAATAATAATATAATATTGATATATAATATTTAATAAATAGTAAGAATAATAAATGTTTCAAATAATATCGACAAATATGATTCATATTTTAAAAATATAAAAAAGTTTCTCTTTAATGTAAAAAATTAGAACAAAATAAAAATACAAAAATTCCATAATGATTTTAATAAAATCTGAATCTAAAATTTTAATTTTAAAATAAATAAAAAAATAAAAATAAAAATTGATGTTAAATGATAATGAAAACCATACACACTTTTTTCTGGCATATTTTATCACCTTGGCGTAGGTTAAAAGACAAAGAAATTATTTTTTGATTTTATTTGACCGTACCACATTCCAGTCGCTATAAATGTGAAATCTATTCTATTTTCTATGAAAATTGAGAATTTCGCAGCTGACCGTATTTAGAAAAAACAAAGTTGGCAATCAGCCGTGATGGACTATTTCTGCAATCAACAACGCTCTCCAGTCGGTAAAACAAGAGTTATCTCATGAACAACACCATCTACGAAGACCGAGAATGAGGTAGTGTCTCTCAAATTTGGTAGACAAATGACTCGAGGCATTATAGCTAGACTATCACCAAGAAGATGAGAGTTTCTCTGGAATCTCACGGACTAAAACTCCAACATCATAGCCAAGATGAAAAAGAGAAGGGAAGAACATTCAATAAATAGGTTCTTAACAGTAAAGAATTAAACAGTAAAATTAAACAGACTAAACCTTTCGTAAAAAATTTAATAATTTCATTGCTTAATTGCATTTTATAAAGTAACTATGGGTTAATAGGATATAATGGGTTTATTTTATATGAATAATTTATATTTAATAAAAAAATTACAAAAGAGGAAGAGAATTATTTTAGTCATAATGTAAATTTAAAAAAATATTAATTTAATTTGTCCAAATTTTTTAAAAGTTTATTTAGATCATAGAGTTTAAATGGCCAAAAAACCTCAATTTGAATATAACAAAAATATTACAAAATATTAAATACATTTACACATTTTATACCATATAAATCTATCTATCAATAAATAAATAAATTGGCGAAATATTTTATTTTCTAAGAGGGAGTTAAAATCATCACTACCACATGATTTCAAGCATAGTTACCAAATTCGAATTCGAATATGAATTGGAATTCGATTCCGTATGGAAAAAATTCGATTATCTAAAATACAATAAGGAAAAAATTTGGAAGTAGAGATCTTTCAAAATTAAATTATTTTTAAATTAAAAAAAAAATATATTCTAATATATATTTAAAAAAAAATCATATTCTCACATCCTAAATTTTAATATAACCCTTACAAAATAAAAAAATAACAACATTATTAATTAATAACTAAAACAACATAATTCTCTCCTTGTAGATTTAAGGTTTCCAGTAAAAGACACTTTCAAAGAGTTGTTTACTTGTTAGTCAAGATATGCATTCCACTCCATTCAAAAGAGACTGGAAGGGAGAAACACACCCCAACGCACAAGAAGGGAGAAACACACACACCCAACGCACAGGAAGGGAGAAACACACTCCAACTTTAATTCATCGTTTTGATTATGTTACTAGTGGGGAATAGGGAAAGTATAAAATTCAAATAGAAAAAAATGGAGGCTATATATTTTATAAATATTTAATTTATTATTTTTAACAAGTGTAAACTTACTATCTTTTACTATATTTTTAATATATAATTTATTTGTTTTTTACAACTGTAACTTTTTAATATGCAATTTACTATATATATATATAAACAAAAATCTTTACCAAATTAAATAATAAATGTAATATTTTTATATTTTTATGTTTTAAATAAAATAGAAATTTCTATTTTTAAATATTAAATTTCATACTAATAATCTTTTTATTAAATTCCATCATAATATTAATAATTCCATCATAAATGTAATATTAGTAACATACTATTTTATTAAATACCATTATAATTAGAATATTCTTAATCATAATTGTAATATTCTTAACATACCATTTTACTAAATTCTATCATAACTGTAATATTCCTAACATAACATTTTACAATTTGTTATAAATTTTTTAATAAAAAAAATTATTTACCAAACATCCATCATCATTGTAATAAATTAATAATAAAATTTATTATAAAAAAAATTATTAAAAAAAAAAACCTTACTAAATACCAATTTCCAATTTACGACTGAATCGAATCGTACTGCCGTATTTCTGATTTTTTCTGGCCAATACGGCCGAACTTGATAGCTATGATTTGAAATAATAATTCCAATTTTTTTTTACCGTTCTACCCTCTAAGTAAAATCTTGACAAGAATGTGACCGTTTTCTGACTCTCTATATACCCAATTGATCACCAGGTCAACTCTATGTTCTTGGACGGTGGACACTCTATAAATTGAGAAATCCATAGAATCTTTGTTATTTTTTGCGATGTTAAGACCGGCATTTAAGCAAAATAAGTTGGTTTTGCCCACGATGAATCACGTCAGTCACAATAGTTTCGACAGAATTTGCTAGAATACGAGTCATCTGGGAATACCATCAATTAGGAAGACATTCACCAAAAGCATAAGAGTTGTCTTGAACTGTGGCTCTGTGGCTGAGTATTACTTAAAGTATTATATATGTCATTAATTAGGAAAGCCTTCAGTTTATAATATTATTTTTTTCGTTCTAATATTATTTTCTTGGGGTTTTAGTGTTAGTATGATATATATGTTATTAATTAGGAAAACATCTACTTTATAATATTATTTTTTTAGATTTAATATTATTTTATTGGGATTTTAGTGTTAGTGTTTTTGTTTATTATTCTTTTGGGTTTATAATATTAATTTATTTCTTTTATTAATTCAAGGGTTCAACCATAATTAAGCATGGTCTACCATCCCAGTGTGACATGGTTGTTTATATGAAAATCAACCATGGTCAACCATGGTCAATTAAAGTTAATCATGATTAACCATAGTTAACAATGGTCAATTAAAGTGAATCATGCTTAACCATGGTCAACAATGGTCAAACGTCAGATTGTGACACCCCTTGTCTCAATATTAAAATCAACCATAGTCAATCATTATTAAAAGTTGATGTAATATAATGTAAAAAGTTGGACGAAATCGAAGTAGAAAAATATTCGATAAAGTCAATAAAATTTGAAGTGTAAAATTTTAAATTTCAACTATAAATTTGGTTTTAAATGTAAATGGAACTGTATTGTATACCTCTATTTCTAACATGGTATCAGAGCCCATATGGGTCTGACTCGCTCTGGCCGATGGAAATGTGAAAAATATGATAGTCAATTCCTTGTAAATATGTAGGTCTGTAAGATCACCTTTAATTTGATTTAATTTTTTCCTTGTGAGTTTTATTTTCATGTGTGTTTAGTTACACAGATTTGTGAGCGATTCGAACCTCTGTCGGTGTTAAATCAGTAGCAGAAATGTGACCCACTGAGATCAACAAAAAATGTCTTTAATTTCGATACCTGCAAAAATGATACATTTCATGAATGGGAATGTAATCTTCCTCAGGAAAGGTCTGAGACACGTACACCCTCAACAACTTCACAACTCAACCTTTTGGTTGGTGGCTTTCATGGCGTTCTGCGCTTGCATTGCGATACGTCATCTTGTCGCTGTTTGGAAAGTTGGCGTTACCATCATGGATTCTCCTTGCAATTTGCTAGTAGGTGTGAATGTGGGAAACAAACCCTTACGACTCGACAAAGATGTATGGGTTAGAACGGGATGACTTCCTGACTTGGTGGTCTCTGCGATCCCTGCCCTCGTCATGGCAAGAGCTCATAGGATCGAATATGTCGTAGCTATCTGAATACAACCAGCATGTGACATGGTTCATGTGATAAATTGGAATATCGCAAAGTACCCTTTGTTGTGATTTTGCAAATTAGATTTCAACAATTTAACAGTAGATTGAAGTGATTAAACAAGATTATAATCATTAAATACGAATATTTTACTCAGTGGAATTGTTCCTTAAGAGTCTTCATGTTTATTATTTTGTAAAGCATTGACAACTCTATAAAGGGTTCTCCCTCGTGTAAAGATGGTCAATTCGGATGTGGAAAGGATTGTAAATTCTGATGAAATCCAGTCTGTTATGAAACCCATCAACAAAGAAATTATACAAAAACCCATCACTAAAGAAATTATACAAAAGCTGGTATAGATACAACCTATATGTTTCAATTAATTTTCACCAACAAACCAATTTTGAAGAGCTTTGTTCACACTATGTAGGGTGGAATACAAGAGAGTAGTTATGGAATGTAATTGGTTTTGTTGTTTTCTTTGTCAAGCACATTATTTGTGAGTTATATTTGGTGCAGAATTAACTATTGAACAATGTTGCATAATTCAAATTAGTGGTTCTTGGAGCTCTGAAACACTTGAACACATCACTAGTTTGATTGTGTTTATATTGTTATCGTTTGTTGTTCTTGGCGATCGGCAACCCCTGAACAACAACTACAGGTTACAATATGAGATGCATGTTTGTGAAGCAGGTAATTTGTTAGATCAACTCTTGAACAAATTCAATATTTAGACCACTTTCTTAGCCACTAATGGATAGCGGAAAGAGAAATATATGACAGATGGTGGTTGGTCCATAAGATGGTTCATCACTTGGCACCTCTTATCTTGGAAGCCTCGATAAGCCAGTGATCAATATTGTTGATCTTGCAAATTTCATCATCAATGGTCAGAAGCATGTGTACTTTAAATGAGTCATAAGGTAAGCTTGAAGATGTGGAGAAAGAAAGAGCGGAGTCCGAATAACTGCAGAGTGGGTAGAGTATCTGATCAATACCAGTGAGACAAAGATTATTTTTATTGTTATAATATGTGTTGTAATTGTGCATGTAAGAACTAAGGGGGATTGTTGGAAGTTAATTCTTCCATGTATAATCTAGAATTAGTTGCAGATTTGTAGATTGATGTTGAGAAAATATCTCAACCTCCCTATTTATATTTGAAATTGGTTGGATCTCACAAGAACCATAAATATATTTTGTATCTATGTGATTTATGAAACATAATCCTATTGTTCCTTTGTTTGTATATACCTTTGCTTCTAACACCATCCCCCTCGTTTTGAACATTAAGAAAATGGTTAATAATTTAGGAAGTGCATGACACGCTAACATAACCCCCTATGAGGCAATGTCCCATGCAATACATTTACTCCGTATCTCTTCACCCACCCTGAATACACGGAAGCGATGATGATTGAAACTCAACTCGGACCTTGCATATCGGATATTGATTACTCCAATGGCATCAATCATTATGAACGTTAATTGTGTAAGGTGCAGAAAAAAACATGGAATTTTCTCTATGCCCATTAAATTCACGATATTAGACCATCATCCAACTATCAAGTTGATAATTTAGTTTTGTTTGTGCAAGTTCTTAAGGTTTCTCTAAGCCAGTGGAAATATCCTGTGGGTTAGCTACTTCATCAATTGTAGTGTCAATTGTAACATTTTCCTCTAGATTCAAGTGGGCATCATGTTTTTTCTGGTGCGACCTTTCGAATTAGCCTATATTGACTATATATTCATTACTGAATATTATCTATTTCATTAGCATGCTTCAATTTTGTCTTTCTTTCGTTCTCCTCAAGTTCTAGAACTAGCCCTGCTCCTCTAAAACTCAACTTTCGTCTACTCTATAATAGTGAAGCCAATTTGTCTCTTTTCATCTCTAGATTGAGGGTGTTTATTCTGGTTTTCTTAGGGTGGACAATATTTTCCTTGGAAAATGGGGCTATATCATCTTTTCCTAGACTGAGGGGTCTTTATCAAGGCTACTGTTTTCATGCTCTCGGCATCCTCCACTCTGGCATCCTTTTCTAGTTGCCCTCCTCCTATTTACTAATTCCCCCTAGACATCATGAAAGAAGAGCTTGAGGTATTTCCTACCATTTTTCTAACCATATAGACAATAAAATTGTTGGAGTCACGATTGTCGTTACACCAAAACCCCCACACTGGCATCCTTTTCTAGTTGCCCTCCTCCTATTTACTAATGCCCCCTAGACATCATGAAAGAAGAGCTTGAGGTATTTCCTACCATTTTTCTAACCATATAGACAACAAAATTGTTGGAGTCACGATTGCCGTTACACCAAAACCCACAGGTTTTAGTAAACAGACACATCACTAGTGTTAAGCACATGCCACGAAACACACAGAAGCATTAGATCAACACCACCATTAAAAGAGAGTGCAAAAATCTCCCCCCCTCAATGCAAGCCAGGCGTGTTTCGAACTCGAGACCTTTGGCTCTGATACTAGCTGTTGGAGTCACGATTTCCGTTACACCAAAACCCGCAGGTGTTAGTAAACAGACACATCACTAGTGTTAGGCACATGCCACGAAACACAAGGGAGCATTGGATCAACACCGCCAATAACGGGGAGTGCAACAAAAATAAAAATCTCCTCTAATTATTCGCAACCTATATTACAACTTCCCCCAACAAATCTAATCCATAGTTACCAAGTTCGAACTCAAATTCAAATTTGCATTAGAATTCGATTTGATACGATAAAAATTAGATTGAAAATTTTGATTTCAAAAAAAAATTGATAGTATACATCTTAAATATTTGGATACATATATTTTTTTTCCTCTAACTATGAAGTATTTTGATTATTTTCTTTTTAGTTCCATTAAATTTTGAATAATTTCTAATAATTGTAGATACTATAACAACTTTAGAACTACAATTCAACCAAAAAATAAAAAATCCACATATTCTCTTCCCTCCAAAAGTTTTAAATAATTTGTAACAGCTCTAGCTAATATAACAACTTTATATCTACAGTCCAATAGAAAAGGGAAAACAATCCACATTTTCTCTTCTTTCCAAAAACTTAAATTTAACATGGTTTTTAAAATTCAAAACTTATTTTTCAGAAATTCTTATCTAATAAATAAATACAAAATTCACTATTCTAAATTTGTTGATTTAAAATTTCTCAAAAAAAAATTTGGAAAAAAAAATGAAAAATGGAAATTTTCCAACTTAACAATTATTTCCATTTAACAATTATTTCCATTCCTTTTCTGTAGATTGACAATTATTTCTATTTATTTTCTTTAATTTTTAAATACACATAATTATATATATCTGTTTCCACCCTAAAATTCTATGCATGCGAATTCTAAATATATCCATCCCTTAACAAAGTCAAAGCATACGTATGGTTTCATGTCTAAACGGAAAGTCAAGCACTTGAATTACATCTGACAAAAAAGTCCTAACTCTTTCTAAGACAATCCTACATTACGAGTAATGCTTCCATTATGGACAACGTGGTTGAATGGATATCACCGTGGACGAATCGAATTTGATCGAATAATTCGTCCTCCGAATCCTATTTACGAATTTCCAATTTTTTTAATGTGATTCGACCGAATTTGGTAGCTATGATTGAATCTCTTTACCTTGAAATAATGGAGATAAAATGACAGTTGCATCAATAAATGACCATGTCCATTACTCTCCTGGAAAAAATTCAAACACTGAAAGGGAAGTTAGGTCACTAAGAAGATTAAATTGATGCCCTCAAATTTGATAGAAGATATACCATTGCACCATCAAGCTAGGGATACTTAAAATTCCAGCGCCAGTGTTTCCATTTTCCTCCAGGACAGATTGTTTCCCGATCTCAATCAGTTTCCCGATCTCAATCAGTTTGTAGAAGACGAACCCCTTCAAATTCTCTTATTTACTCACTATCTAAACCTGTTTTTTTCTTAGGTCAATGTTGCAAAGTGTATATATAGCTCGCCAATAATAATCAACATACAATATGCTTTTTTTAATGCAAAGTATATATATAGCTCGCCAATAATAATCAACATACAATATGCTTTTTTTTAATTCCTAGAAGATCCTCTAAAGACAACTATCTATTAGATATATTACTGTAAATATTCCCGAGCAACTGTTGCATGCAGGCACTCATTTTAATGAAAAACACTCTATTTTTTTGTTAAAATAAATTAACAACAAAATTATTTGTTCAAAATAAAATTTCATATTTAATCATTTTAATATGGTGTTTTTTCACCTTATTAGTTACATCTTTTCCAAGGCACAAAGATAATCATTTCAATATGTTTTCTTTTTTCAAATTGCTTATAAAAGTTGATGATGTTTTATTTTTGCATTTAAGATATTGTTGGTATGTAATCTATCGTTTGATTGTAAAAACTAGTATAGTACAGAAGAATTGTTTCCCATACCAAATATTGATTTTTAGTGAGAGAATTGGAATGTTGTCGACAAATAAATAATAATTAATTTCATATATATTATTTTAATGAAAATATTATTAAAATATATATTATTTTAATGAAAATATTATTAAAACAAAATTATCAAATTGAGATAAAAATAAAAACAGGTTAAAGATTAAGTTTTGGTTTTGATAATCTATTAATTATCATATTTTTCTATGTATTTTTTTATTTCACATCTACTTGACCAAATTATGTTTCATATTTGCAAAGAAGTTAGAAATGACACCCTTCTCAACCCTATTTAGGTATTTCAAATGGATGTTAACAATGGAAATAAACTTCATAATTAAATTTACGTAAATCATATCAACCACGGTTTTAATATTTACATGTAATAACAATAAAAATAATCTAAAGATTTCCAAGATGGGTGATGATGAAGATTGAGGAAGATGACCTGTGGGAGCACTCTCGGGAGACAAGGGGAAGTGATAGGCTCCATCGCCTTATTTAGCGAATATGTTAGGGTCCAACCCTAACCCCTTTATTTATATAATAAACCGAAGGGGCCAAGTCAAAGTCATAGTTAGTTACTTGAATCAATAAAGCCCGTAACAGGTTATCCACATTAGTAATAATTGTAAATGGTCTGCATTATAGAAAATAGACCACAATTAGTTATAAAAGTGCATGGTTAATAAATAAATTGGTTAACCTATATTATGTAAGAGACCACTAGTAGTTAGAGTTTTGGATGTCATAAAGCTATAAATAGTCGTAGATAGGAAGGGAAGAATCATTGAGTCACATTTAAATTGAACTATTCCCTATTGGAGGTTTCCCCTTTGAGGAGGCACGTGAACATTGTAATATACTTCTAAATAATAAAATACATTTGCATCTTGTCTCAATTCATGTGATTTTTTTTATGTTTCTAGCAACATTATTTGGTATTTTAGGCATTTGCTATTCTGGCAGTTCGAGTTCATAACAATTGGTATGAGAGCACTTTAAATGGCCAGTGGTACCTCCAATTTTAGGAGTTTTTTTATGCTAGAGACGTGTTCCGATGTCTTTAAACCACATGATCTAGCATTGATATAATAAACCAACATATTTGTGGAGGCATACGAGGAGGAACTACAAGAGGTGGTCACACTTGTTGGACTCCCTTGTAACCCCCGTGGGTATCCTTTCAAGTACTAGAGCATGTTGGGCCAATCAATTTTTCCTAAAAAACCCACTAACCACTGCAAATTAAATTGTCATCATCAAGTCTCGTCTTTTTGTTTCAAGGTTATCAACATTATTTATGTAAGAGAAATGTTGATATAAATAATTACTACTATCATAGAATAACACAAAAATGCAATAATAAATGCACCAACTCATAATTAACTAAATCAACCCATTCAAAACTTCAAATCCTAAATACTTTCTCGAGAAAACAAGAAAGGAAAACTATCCAGCATTAGGATTTTACCCAAGTAGCAACAACTATCATATACAATAACAAGACTACAAAATTATATTATTGAAAACAATTAAGTAATGCGAAATAATGATGCTGTGAAAATATAAAAAATAACAATAATATAATCTCAATGAATTAGCTAAAGAAAATCTACTAAGTAACAACCACTGTAAATTCAACTTCAAACAGAACATGCAATTTAACGAAAGAGAAGCGATAAATTAAAGACGGTTAGAAAAGTAAATGACCGGAGAAAAGTAACCAAACACAAATTTAATAATACAGGTAAATTCATCGTTGCTTCTAGAATCAAACCCAAATCATCTAAATCAAACTGCGTTGTAAGAAGAATCAACGCATGATATTAATTTTGGATCATAGTTATTAAATTTAAATTTTAATGTGAATTCCAATTCGATTTGGTACGGAAAAAATTAGACTACCTAAAATACAATATGGTAAAAATTATGTTACAAAATTAAATTATTTTTAAAATTAAAAAAAATAAATCTACATTTTACAATATATTTAAAAAAATCATTTAATCAAATCTTAAATTTTTATATAAGGCTAAAAATAGAAAAATAACATTATTAATTAATAACTAAAACAACCTAAATGTTTCTTTGTAGATTTTTCAAAGAGTTGTTTAGAGTGTGATAAAAGCACACCCAAATTTTAATTCATGGTTTTGATTCGTTTACTATGGGAAAGAAGAGTCATATAAAATTCAAATAGAAAAAAATGGAGATTATATATTTTATAAATATTTATAAATAAAAATTTATTATTTTTTGTTATAAGAAATTATTATTTTTAACAAGTATAAACTTACTATTTTCTACAATATTTTAATATAAAATTTATTGTTTTTTACAACTGTAATTTTTTTAATATGCAATTTACTATTTACTATACATTTTTAATATAGAAATTTCTATTTTTAATCTTTAAATATTTAATTTTTTATTAACAAAAATCCTTACCAAAATTAGATCGTAACTGCAATTTTTTTAATATTGAATATTATGTTTTTAATGTTTTGAGTAATGTAGAAATTTCTATTTAAGTATTAAACTTTTTATTAACAATTTTAGATGGTAACTACATTTTTTTTTAAATTGGAAATTTATAGTTTTAATGCTTTGAATAATATAAAAATTTATATTAAACATTAAATTTTATATTAATAAAAACACTTTACCAAATTTCATTATAATTATAATATTATTTTTAACCTACAGTTTACACTTTATTATAATTTTTTTTAAATATAAAAATTTATTACTTAATTCGATCATAATTGTAATATTTTCAACCTACCATTTACAATTCATTACAATTTTTTTAAATATGAATAAAAAAAATATATTTATTCATATCATATATTTAAAAAAAAACAATATCCGAATTTGCATCCAAACCGAATCGTACTGTAGGATTTTCGAATTTTTCGCGCCAGTACGACCGAATTTGATAGCTATGCTGAATTTTTCGCGCCAGTACGACCGACCGAATTTGATAGCTATGCTGGGGATAATAAGCGCTTCCATTCAATTACAGAGGATCGAGTACAATTGAAGTCTTCTCAAATTCAAAACTTATGTCAAAAATATTGAAATTGAACAACCTCTTTAAATGATTTGTTTACGCTATTTCTTTGCTCGCATTATTATTTTTTAACGATACAGTGTGATTTACATAGTATTTTGTTAACTAATCCTTGAAATTGTGAAGACTATACGTAAAAACCCCAGCCTACCTCGATCCTCTCTTTTTCCTTCCCTACTTTTATATATATATATATATATCAGATTTCTTTTTAAAAAAGCAGGGGAATATCCTCATCTTCCATTTACGTTCACACCTTCATATATATATATCAGATTTCTTTTTAAAAAAGCAGGGGAATATCCTCATCTTCCATTTACGTTCACACATTCTTTACTTTACTTTCGTACGTGAATTTTTCACAATTTTATTTTGTTACTTTTACTTTGATTAAATACTTATACCATAAAAATAATATCCACAATTTAATGCATTTTAACAAGATTTTACATCTAAACTTATACTATGTTATTTATATATTCTCTTGTTACATTATTTTTAACTGTAAAAGTGAAAATAACTATTATAGTAATTTCCAATTGATTTTTTAATTAGTCTAGATAATTTGTTTTTCCTTCCTAGAAATTCTAGATTATTTTTCTCAACTTGAACTCTCAACAATGTCTAATTTTTTGCTATTCAACTCCCCTATGGAAAAGGTTGTAGTTATTGTAGTTTAGTTGAGCCTCCATTAAACTTATTCTTCTTCATTATATATATTTAAAAATACAACTACTTCAATTTAGATTTAGATAATCGTAGTATATGACTCTCACATGTACACATATACCTTATGCACATCTAAAATGGTTACATACATGAGTCGGATAATATATTCAATTACACGCATTGTACAACTCAAACTGTTAAAACTCTTTGTTCTCGCTTTACGTTAAGACCCAAAATTTAGCTCTTTAAATTATCAGATACAATTTCAAACATAATATTAATCATTTATCACCATAATTACCTCGTTCTATTCATATTGCCTCTTCCTGTGTGTCGCATGCATAATTTTTTTTCATAACAACCTCGGAATACTTCAATTAAAAAATCAAATTTCTTACTAGTAATTAATATTAATGAATGTATCGTTTAGCATGTAAATGATAAATCCATAATGATTTACCTGTAACCAGAACTTTGTGAAATACTTAGGAATTGAGCACATTCTTATCGACTATGAACTGCCTCCCCAGATCCTCGAGCTAAGACTTTCTTGCTTTCAGAAATCAACTCACTCATTATTCTTATTCTTGTGTGGTTTATTTTATAGATTTTTCTTTCCTAACAAATTTAGTAGTGTTTTTCTTTAAGGTCTGTTAGCACTTTTACCTAACTCTTTTTTTTTACTTTTTTTTCGGAAAAAGGATATTTTTGTTTTTCTCTAAAGTGCGCCTTTCTCTCCCACATTTCTTTATTTTACTCTACTTTGTATTTCTTTCCAACTATGAGATGAACATAATTTTTGTCTCCCATTATGTTAAATTATTTTTTCTATCTCTTAGGGATTTTTAGGATACTTTTTAGGGAAGGTCCATCATGTGGAATTGAACACCACAACTGTTCTAAGATTGCAAGAAGTCTTCTACACTCTATTGCTCTTTTTAAATACTCCCAATAAATTTATTTATTAACTCAATAATAATAATAATACAATTTCATCGCGACATAAGTCTAGTCATGGCCTCCCATGCCATTAAGTCCCATAATAGTTCAATGTCTAAAAATAGTAAGTATCTAAAAAGAAAGTTCATAGGGGTATTACACTCTCATCTCATTTAGGAGGTGAACCGCCAAATTGATAATCCAATGGGAGAAAGAGTGTCCAAGAAACTATATAAATACAAGATTAATGAGAGCTTAACTAACAAGAAAAAGCAAAGCATTGTTATGCTACCAAAATTGCTAAGGATTTAATCATTGAGAGTGTCTTCATACATGTTTTAAAGAGAAATGAAGATTGAAACGATACTGAGGAAATGAACTTCCTTGTTGAGGATTTTTTTAGCACCATTGATCATACAATTTTCTCTGTCTTTTATTCATCTATGGTATCTCTTCTAGATTCAACAATCAATAAAGGCAACCCTTTTCCATTAATTTATAGCTTTCTTTGCTTCCTTAAAAATTTTCATGTACTATTTTATGTATGTCAATTCGTTGTTCATCTATATTTTTCCACTAACAACCACCAATTTCTTAAATTTCCACGGTAATTGTTGGACATAATTACACCCATTATCAAATAAATCATTCAATAATGCACCATCTCACCATCACACACTGCCATAGCTGGGTAAGATTCGAAAGGGCAACACTGCCATAACCCTTTCAACCTGAAGAGGCAATTAACCGACATATTGTTTTGTATAAATGTAGAAGGTCAGGGATAGAAGATATGCACAGCCATTGTTGTAAAGTAGTTGTAGCTATTTTGATGTTTCGATATTCACTTAACTTATGTGTGGTTCTTTGTGAGTGGCTATAGTTGCGATTTCGCTGTGTACTTTGAATCTTTCAATTGGTATAAGAGTTAGTTTGTAAAGTATTGGAATTGCCAGTGAGGTTGAGAATATTCACTTTTATGTAAATAAGAAAAGATCTGTTGCACAAAGTACTTGTGACCAAAATGTTGTTGGTTTTAATTGTTGAGTGGTGTGGAGTAAGAGTAAGTTGAAAATTGAAGTTAATTCAATGCAAAGTTCTATATGCGGTGCATGTTTGTGTTGAACCATCGTTTACAAATCTTCCTATTTTAATTGGAGTGTGAAACCTGCAAGTGCGGGGTTTTTTTTGTATGATATATCCATTGTTAAAAAATTTCATCATTTGAAGACATCTTTCCTCTTTTCCCATCCTAAATTTCTTATGGGATTGACGGAGAAGGGAATCATGAAATTTCTGCAAAGAAAAAGCTTGGAAAATGCAGCAAAATGACCATAACATGAGAGTTTAGCATAATTTTCTTTTTATATATTTTGAGTCTTAGATTTGTTTGAATCATTTTCGGAGTTCTGGATTGGAAGTTGGTTATAAGGTTACCGTTGAAGTGTATGGTCTATTATAAAGGAGTGATTATTGTATATGCTGAAAACTGAAGACTTGTGCCTTGACTAGTGAACTAATGGTTTGTGTTGCATGGAGCTTGCTACATGAAGTGTGTCCAGGAGAAAGAGTTTATATCGAGTGTAATTATGGTATTGTTTTCATTAACTATTAAAGAGTACCAAAGAGTTGTGGAAGAGTTGTAACTCATTACTTGGTCAACATTATAAGTATACAATGATTAAATAAATTGGAAGAGCCAAGACAGTGAGAAAGTCAAAGCAACAACCAAAGTTGCTTGATGTCTATTTGAAAGTGCTGGAAATCCAAATCCAAAAGAATTCCTTGTCATTAAAATACTTAAAGGAATGTGTAGGTGACAACATTATTCCCCTCATTATAGATGTAAAGACATCAAAGGAGTCTTGGGATATACTTGAGAGGACTTTTGGTGTAAGGAAATCAAGTCAAGGATAGAAGTATTGTACAACTTGTTGTAGCAGTGGTTGAAGATGAAAATGAAGATGGAACTATAACAGAGAATATGCAGAAAGATGAAGGGTTTTACGAATCACACTCTAAATTGAATCACATTATTGTTGGTGTTTTACAACTAAGATCCTATTTTTGCATCAATAATGCTATCTCTAGAGAAGCAATTGGTTTCGTGGAACTAGAAATTAAAATTGTTGATGTTAACTTTGATGAAGAATAATTAACTAGTGATGGGTGGTTGCACATGATGCAAGGTAAACGTCCTATTGATATGTTGTTATTTGGTGAGATGAGCCCACTTATGTCTGGAAACCACATGGAAGACAACATGTTTGCAATATCTTAGGTTAGTAAATAAATGGAAAATGAAGACTATGATGCAAGGAAAAAAGTAGACAAAGACATGACATAGGAAGAGAAGCAAGCACAAGAAAAGAAAGATCTTACTGTAGAACAGAATGAACAAAACCTATATGGTTCTGAAGATGTTTTTTCATATAAACATAACATTGAGTTTGAGTCTACAGACGTTAACTAGAATTGAGAAGATGTAAAGAAATTGAAGAAGATTTGAAGAGTCCTTGAAACACCATGTGCATGAAACACCATGTGTTGATGAATTTTTCATAGATGTTGCATTAACTATTGTTGAAGACAACGTGGACCATGTAAATGTCAATGGAATTTTCATGTATTGTAGTCCTAAAGAGATAAAATTTTACTATGGAATTATGTTGCAACAAAATTATAATCAAAAGATTGATAATAAAGAACAAACTATAGAAGACAACATGTGGCAGTGATCCACATACAAGCAGACTTTTTAAAAAGTAGATGACATCCGTGGACAACCTAAAATGATTTTCTATGTTTTTATGATAAACAAAGATATAATGATGGAAGAGATCCAAAAACAAATGAAGAAACTTAAATCTAGAGCATGCAGTGGAAATACAAAGATGAAACAGTCGAGAGGATACATGATCCTCAAGAAACAGCAAGTGAAATCCAACACAAGAGATGATATCAAATTTTTTAAGTCATTGTAAGGCTAGTTGAGACTTAGATCAAGAGATATGTTTAAGTTATGTTAATTTATGGTTAAGTTGTCAGTCATAATTAAGGGGGCGGGTTGCAGATAATTATGCCAGTTTTCAAATAAATCATTCACCGGTGCACCATTGCACACCACCATAACTTGCTCAGATTTGAAAGTGTAACACCACCACAACTCTTTCAACTTGAAGATATTGAGTAAAGACAGATTAAATTTATGAAACAGAATACCAAGATATGGAACTGTGTTATTAACTGAATGAGGATGATCTGATGATTCTCCGCACAGCTTGTCGATTGATATGTTATTACATTATATTTATAACCTCTCTATAAAACTGAAAAACTGCCTAACTGTTACATAGTTAAAGAACCGCCTAACTGTTTAAGAACTGCCTAACTACATTACAGTTCCGTCTAACTACCGCTAACTACCGCCTAACTACAATACAGTTCAAAAAACTATTCGTTGTCAAAAAACTAACAAACTCCACCTTGACAACAATTTCCTAATTTCTTGCCCATGCCCATTCATCATCTTTTCTACAAGCCAAGAGAAGCTAAGCACCACTGCAACTTCTCTACTGTTACTGGTTTTGTGAATATGTCTGCACAATTCTCTCATGTATGGACCTTTTTAAGAGCTACTTTTCCGCCATCGATCATATGTCTCAGAAAATGATACCTTACATCAATGTGCTTGGTTCTACTGTGATAGGCAGGATTTGTAGCCAAATGAATAGCACTTTGACTGTCACAAAGTACATCCACTTTCTCCTGCTTTCTTCCAATTTCATCTAGCAGACCCTTTAACCAGATTGCTTCTTTACTGGCATCTGAGGCAGCTATGTATTCGGCTTCAGTAGTGGACAACGCAACAGTTTCTTGAAGCTTTGACATCCAACTAATCGCTCCACCTGCAAGAGTAAAGACATAACCTGTAGTAGATCTTCTTTTTTCCAAATCACCTGCATAGTCAGCATCTACATATCCGCAGACTGATCTTTCACTACCATTAAAGACGATGCAATGGTCACTTGTGCCTCTTAGATATCGAAGCACCCATTTCACTGCTTGCCAATGTTCTTTACCTGGATTTGCCATGAACCCACTGACAACTCCAACTGCATATGAAATGTCAGGTCTTGTAGATACCATCGCATACATTATGTTGCCTACCGCATTTGCATATGGTACATGAGACATATACTGCTTTTCTTCATTAGCTCTAGGACTTAAAACCGAAGAAAGCTTAAAATGGGAAGCTAGTGGAATATTAACAGGTTTCACATTGTTCATAGAGAACTTTTCAAGTATTTTCGCCACATACTTCTGCTGTGATAACCAAAGCTTACCATTTTTCCTGTCTCTGTGTATCTCCATGCCCAAGATATGTTTTGCTGCTCCAAAATCCTTCATATCAAACGTCCTAGAGAGTTGAGCCTTTAACCTGTTGATCTCTTCCATGCTATTGCTTGCAATAAGCATATCGTCAACATACAAAGCTAAGATAATGAATATGCCATTGAAACTTTTGAAGTATACACAATGATCATACTCACTTCTTATAAAGTTCTGGCTCACCATGAAGGAATCAAACTTATTGTACCATTGTCTGGGAGACTGCCTCAGAACATACAATGATTTCCTGAGCTTGCAAACTAATCTTCTGCTGCGACCTCGTACAAAACCTTATAGTTGTTCCATATATATCTCTTCGTTCAAATCACCACGTAGAAAAGTTGTTTTAACATCTAACTGTTCTAACTCAAGATTAAGCAACGCAGTTAGTGCCAACATAGTACGAATAGAAACAAGTTTTACAACTGGAGAAAAAATCTCATGAAAGTCTATACCTTCAACCTGAGAATACCCTTTTGCTACCAGTCTCGCCTTATACCTTTCAATACTTCCATCAAGTTTTCGTTTCAGCTTGAAGACCCATTTTAATCCAACAACACTTCTCCCTTCGGGAAGCTCTACAAGATCCCATGCATTGTTCTTGGCTAAGGAGTCCATTTCTTCTTCCATAGCCACTTTCCATTTTTCGCTATCTGTATCATCTACTGCTTCTTGATAACAAGAAGGTTCCCCATCTTCAGTAATCAAAGCAAAAGATGAAGCAGAATCTTCATACCTTTTCGGAATTTTCCTTTCCCTTGTAGACCTTCTTAGAGCGACTGCTTCCTGAACTGGTTCAAAAACATGCACTGGTTCAGATGCTTCAATGACTTCCTTTGTGTCTTCAACACCTTTTTCTCCAAAAGTCTATCCTTCCTTTCGACTGTCATCGAAAAGTCTAGCCTCCAATTGAACTCGTTGATTTGGCGATACCTGTTCCTGTTCAATTCTTTCAACAGTTGATTTTAAAAGAGAGGATTCATCAAATGTTACATCTCTACTAATGACTATCTTCCACAATGTAGGATCCCATAACCTATATCCTTTCACTGCATAGTCATACCCAACAAAGACATAACATTTCTACTTTGGATCTAATTTTGAACGCTGATTTTTTGGAATGACAGAATAAGCATCACAGCCAAATATCCTCAAACGTGAATAGTCACAAGACTGACTTGTCCAAACTTCTTCAGGAATTTTACAATCAATTACTACTGAAGGTGATCTGTTAACTAAATAAGAAGTAGTAGATACTGCTTCTGCCCACAACTCCTTTTGAAAATTAGCATTATTGATCATGCTTCTGGCTCCTTCCATAAGAGGTTGATTCATACGCTCAGGAACACCATTTTGCTGAGGAGTATAAACAACAGTTTTGTGTCTAACAATTCCCTCATCCTTATAGTATTGTTCAAATTCAACTGAAGTGAACTCACCACCATTGTTAGTTCTTAAACATTTAATAGATTTGCATGTTCTACTTTAAATTCTTTAAAGACATTTAGTATATCAGCTTTCCTTTTTAGCATATAGACCCAAACTTTACAGGAGTAATCATCAATAAACGTTAAAAAATACAGTGCACCTCCATATGACACAACAGGGGATGGTCGCCATAGATCAGAATGAATATAGTCTAAAACATCTTTTCTATTATGATTTCCAACTTTAAATCTCTGTTTACACTGTTTTTCATACACACAATGTTTACAAAAATCTAAATGCAAGGATTTCAAATCGGGAAGAGACTTACATTTCATCAGTATCTGAAGACCTTCCTCGCTCGTATGACCTAATCGCTGATGCCATAGACGAATACCTGCTTCTTCCTTTTTTGACGCAACCACTGCTTCACTAACCTGAGTACTTCCTTTTAACCTGTAAAGATTTGCGGCCTTTTTTACCTTCATAACCACAAAGGCTCCTTTAAAGACTTTCAAGACGCCATCCTGACCTGTAAACTTATATCCATCTGAATCCAACACTCCCAAAGAAAATAAATTTTTCTTCAAATCAGGTACATGTCTAACACTAGTCAATGTTCTAACTGTGTTATCATACATCTTAATCCTGATATCTCCCATCCCAACAATCTGACATGACATATTGTTTTCCATAAACACAGAACTATCGTTTACATTTTTATACGAAGTAAACCAATTTCTATGTGGGCACATGTGATGCGAAGCACCAGAGTCTAACAGCCAGCTATCTAAACCCTGAGATACATTACATTCAGGTGAAGTTTCATCTATCATAAATAATTCTTCAGCAGATAAAACTTCATCTATCATACCTGAATCGACCTGATTCTCTTCCTTCTTCGGGATTTTAGATTCCTTTCATTTCCAACAGTCCTTCTTCAAGTGTCCAATTTTATTGCAGTTCCAACATTTTTCCTTACACTTCTTTCCCTTTGATTTCGATCTAGAAGACACCCTTGGTTTTTCTCCTCTTTCCTTTGAGCGTCCTCTAGCTACCATGGCTTCTGATGTAGTTGTTTCTATGCTGGATTTCCTTCGTACTTCTTCAGACATGAGAGCTCCCACGACTGATTCAAACTTCAAAGAATCAGCAGTGATCAAGTTGACTGAAGTTACGAAGTGGTCCCATGATTCAGGCAGAGAACACATCAAGGTTATGGCTTTATCTTCTTCCTGTATTTTAACTTCCATATCTGTTTAATTGACATATTAGTGTATTAAAAACATTCAAATGTTCTACAATGTTTGAACCTTCTTTCATTCGAAGACTGTATCTGTCTTTTCAGATAAATTATGTTGGTTAATGACTTTGTCATATAGAGTTTTTCAAGTTTTTCCCACAATCCTGAAGCTATAGTCTCTTCAACAATGTTGAAGAGAACTTCATCCGCTAGGCATAACCGGATGGTACTGAGAGCTCGGGCATCCAAGTCCTCCCAGTTTGAAGTAGTCATGGTTGCAGGTTTCTTAGTTGCCCCATCCAATGCCTTGTACAACCCATGTTGCACAAGAAGATCCCTAACCTTCAATTTCCAAAGAGAAAAATTGCTCTTTCCAGTGAATTTCTCCACCTCCAATTTCGCATTCGACATCTTGGCCATTTTGTTCTTCTCCTAGTGTTTCAGTCTTTTTTCTTCTCCTAGGGTTTCAGTCTTTTCAGCAAAGGTTTATATTTCCTTATTTTCTAATGAAATTTTTTCCTTCAACTAAGGTGTATGTTTCCTTATTTCTCCAAAAAAACAAAATTTCAATTTAAATAGAAAAATCCTTTAAAAAAAACTTGTTTTCTCCTTTCCTTCAAAAAAAAAAAAATTTGTCTTCTTTTTCTTCAATTTCACACATTCACCCCTTTATTTAAAAAATTCCTAAAGCAAGATTTGTCTCAAAACTTAAAAAAAAATACCCGAATTTCTTTTGCTGATTGAAATCCTCTTTTCTGGTTTTCTTCAAGCAACCAGTACTTGCAGCATGCAGAGAACAGTTCTGCCAGTTCTGCTAGACAGCTTCCTCAGCCACGCAGAGAACAGCTTCACACTCCAAACCACCCAGTGAATCTGTTCCACGCTTTTCCACACTTCCACGCTCAGCCTTTGACATACGCAGAGACACCAGGCAGATGAGGGTTCTGAACGAGCACAACAGCCAGTGAATTTCTGGCAAACATGCAGGCAGAGGGTTTTCTTTGCATGCAGAAGAAACTAGCTTCACGCAGGGAGATTCTGGTCTCGGCGCAGGCTCTGTGCCTCACGCAGGTCCTCACACAGCAACACGCAGGTAGAGGGTTTTTTACGCAGAAGAAACTGGCTTCACGCGTCTCAGATCTTCACGTAGGCTTTGTGCCACACGCAGGTCCTCACACAGCAACACACAGGCAGAGGGTTTTGCACGCAAAAGAAACTAGCTTCACGCGTCTCAGATCTTCATGCAGGCTTTGTGCCTCACGCAGGTCCTCACACAGCTGCCGGTTCTGGACTCTCACGCAGGAATATTCGCTTGCCTCTTCTTCACACAAATTCTAGACAGTACACAGGTTCCAGTCTGCTCCTCAGCCTTTTGACAGAATTTTCCACAGCGCTTTAGTCTTCACACGCTCGTTGGCTCTTCAACTTCATGCTCTCTGGCTCTTCAACCTCACGCTCTGATACCAATTGTTGAATGAATATGGAAATAATGAAGAAAAGAAACTAAACACAATCGGTTATATATTGACCAAGAAAAGAAAACCGAATTCACACACACAAATAGATACTCGGGATTTACGTGGTAAAACCTCGACAAGGTATCAAGGAAACATCCACGGGGCAAGGGATTGGAATTTATTATTCAACAATGATTCTCCTCACTTAGATTTCATGGGAATTCACTAGTTTTATATCATCGACCTCTGTTACATAATTGACACTTCGGTGTAAAACTGACTAATTACATTTTACCAAAAATTACTAATTCGTTGTCAAACTAACAAATTATGATTATAATGATATAATAGTTCACATGTATAACATCACACAAATAGTCTTTTTGTAGAATGTATATACTATAATAAGGCTTGGTTAAATTATAATTATAATGATATAATAGTTCACATGTGTAACATCACATAAATAGTCTTTTGTGGAATGTATATACTATAATAAGGCATTCTCTAATTATTGGTTTGGTATTTTCTTTTTTATTCAATAATATTATTGTATGTGACATTATAAATTTTTAGCTTTTAAATTGCATTTCTAAATGTGTAAGTCAATTTATTGCTTTGAAAAAATTACAAAAAGTCATCCATAACAATAACACATATAAATCATGCACATCATAATTTGTTCCTAAATATTTCAATTTGAAAAATCAATTTAATAATAAATTTATTATTTTTAACTTAAATGTAGTAAACTTTTCTAAAAGTTTTATTTACATGTGATATTTTTATGGAAACCACCATTAAACTAAAACTCTGGACTCTTTCACTGAGTCAAGTTTACTTGGTAAACCCTCTTTTAAATTCATTGAGAACATTCATAAGATCTAATCCATAAAACTCTCATACTCTCCTCCCCATTACCTATCTCTATGCCTAGAATTTACTTGTAGAGGTACTTATAAGCAACCAAGTCTTATAGCCATATGTCACTTTTCATTCAACTTAATTACTTGATTAATGACTAAATATGATTTGTGCTATTTAACTACTTCCACCACTATTCTCTATGTGAAGGCTCATACCACAACCAATGCCCTATACCATTTCTATAGGCAATAATCCCCACTAATCCAAGTGCCAACACTCCATCTAACATCCTAGTCCACCAAGAAATTAGTTCCATTTATTGCATAACCTATCTTAGAGGCTTAACACATATTTTTTATGTTTTAGCATTATCTTTAATGCTTATTAGAGAAGGATATGATGCCCTTTGCTGAAAACATTGCATTTGTGGATGGAACAATTTCTTAACTTTTTTTTTTCTTTTTCAATTGATTGTAAGTCATACCTAAAATGAAATAATTTCTTCATTTTATTTTACGAGCATTTTAATATTTAAATAGTTTAAATTAGGAAAGATATTTTTTTCTTGATATAGTGACTTGGCACAATGGAAAAGTATTTCTTAAGTTAAACAAAGATTTAAATAGTAATATATTTGGTTTTGAATGAACAATTACTACAACAAAATTTCACTAGTCATGTGGGAAGGAAACAATAGAGATACAAAGTCTAACATTAATCTTAATAACCCCAGTATACTCAAATCCTAAAAGGTCAGCTCAACAACATTAAGTTGGTTCTTCAACATCAAACATTCCTCATTTTGAAAATATTTATATTCCTATTAGTAAAAATTCTACAAATTTCCTCAAGTTGAAACATCTCATAAAAAACCTTTTTAAAACTTGTGTAAAAGAAAAAAATTCTACAAATTTCCCCAAGTTGAAGTGCCCTAGGAAAAACCCTTTCAAAACTTGTGTAAAAGAAAAAAATTCTACAAATTTCATCAAATTGAAACAACATAAAAAAAGCCTTTTTAAAATTTCTGTAAAAGAAAAAAACTCTTCAATAAGTGTCTCCTTTATTTAGCACAAAATTTATTAGAGTAAAACCAATATATTTTAAACCCATAATTTTACTTAAATAATATATCAGGTCTAAAGTGGTTCCCCAAGGAGGAGAACCTCTCCACAACCTCCTTTCTTGGTGGAAATCCTTGGTTAGCTACTACATATGGACTTTTATTTATCCCATAAAACCTAAATGTTATGTCTTAAAATTATTTGAACATACTTCTAAAATGTGGGTGGGGGTGTGGGCAGTTAATATGCAATGCATATTAACTCCGGGTGGG